>CAUYPK010052452.1:0-75702 GCA_963574355.1 Loris lydekkerianus | reverse complement strand
TTCATAGTAGGGCTGAGTACTTTGGATACTTTTTCTTCCATTCTTGAGATACTTTACTAAGAAGAATATGTTCCAGCTCCATCCATGTAAACATGAAAGAGGTAAAGTCTCCATCTTTCTTTAAGACTACATAATATTCCGTGGTGTACATATACCACAGTTTATTAATCCATTCGTGGATAGATGGGCACTTGGGCTTTTTCCATGACCGAGCAATTGTGAATTGGGCTGCAATAAACATTCTGGTATAAATATCTTTGTTATAATGTGATTTTTGGTCTTCTGAGTATATACCTAGTAGAGGAATTATAGACTTGAATGACAGGTCTATTTTTAGATCTCTAAGTGTTCTCCAAACATCTTTCCAAGAGGAATGTATAAATTTGCATTCCCACCAGCAGTGCAGATGTGTTTCCTTTTCTCCACATCCATGCCAACATCTCTGGTTGTAGGATTTTGTGATATGGGCTAATCTTACTGGAGTTAGATGGTATCTCAAGGTAGTTTTGATTTGCACTTCTCTGATGATTAAAGATGATGAGCATTATTTCATATGTCTGTAGGCCACGCGCCTGTCTTCTTCAGAGAAGTTTCTCTTCAAGTCCCTTGCCCAGCTTGTGATGGGATCACTTGTTCTTCTCTTGCTTATACCTTTGAGTTCTCTGTGGATTCTGGTTATTAAACCTTTGTCGGAGACATAACCTGCAAATATCTTCTCCCATTCTGAGGGCTGTCTGCTTGCTTTACTTACTGTGTTCTTGACTGTGCAGAAGCTTTTTAGTTTGATCAGGTCCCAGTGGTGTATTTTTGAAGCTGCTTCAATTGCCCGGGGGATCCACCTCATAAAATATTCACCCAGACTGATTTCTTCAAGAGTTTTCCCTGCACTTTATTCTAGTATTTTTATAGTTTCATGTCTTAAGTTTAAATCTTCAATCCAGTGAAAGTCTATCTTTGTTAACGGTGAAAGGTGTGGGTCCAGTTTTAGTCTTCTATAGGTCACCAGCCAGTTCACCCAGCACCATTTGTTAAATAGGGAATCTTTTCCCCACTGAATGTTTTTAATTGGCTTGTCAAAGATCAAATAATGGTAAGTAGCTGGGTTCATCTCTTGGTTCTCTATTCTGTTCCACACATCTACCTGTTTTTGTGCCAGTACCATGCTATTTTGATCACTATCGATTTATAGTATAGTCTGAGGTCTGGTAGTGTGATTCCTCTTGCTTGTTTTTATTTCTGAGTAATGTCTTAGCTATTCGAGGTTTTTTCTGATTCCATATAAAATGAAGTATTATTGTTTCAAGATCTTTAAAGTATGACAGTGGAGCTTTAATAGGGATTGCATTAAAATTGTATATTGCTTTGGGTAGTGTGGACATTTTAACAATGTTGATTTTTCCCAGCCATAAGCATGGTATGTTTTTCCATTTGTTAACATTTTCAGCTATTTCTTTTCTTAGAGTTTCATAGTTTATAGAGATCTTTCAGGTCCTTTGTTAGATAAACTCCCAAATATTTCATCTTCTTTGGCACTACTGTGAATGGAATAGAGTTCTTGACTTTTTTTTTCAGCTTGACTATTGTTGGTGTATATAAAGGCTACCGATTTATGAATGTTGATTTTGTAACCTGAGATGCTGCTGTATTCCTTGATCACTTCTAAGGGTTTTGTAGTAGAATCCCTGGTTGTTTTCCAGATATACAATCATATCGTCTGCAAAGAGTGAAAGTTTGATCTCTTCTGACCCTATTTGGATACCCTTGATCACCTTTTCTTCCATAATTGCG
The DNA here is from genome assembly GCA_963574355.1 of Loris lydekkerianus. Classification (NCBI taxonomy): domain Eukaryota; kingdom Metazoa; phylum Chordata; class Mammalia; order Primates; family Lorisidae; genus Loris; species Loris lydekkerianus. The sequence goes on along the minus strand of CAUYPK010052452.1, from coordinate 73,914 downwards.
ATGGCTAAAAATTTCATTATAATGTTAAAAAGCAGTGGAGACAATAGTCAACCTTGCCTGGTTCCTGATCTGAGTGGAAATGACTTCAATTTAACTCCATTCAGTATGATATTGGCTGTGGGTTTGCTGTAGATGGCCTCTATCATTTTAAGAAATGTCCCTTCTATACCAATTTTCTTAAGTGTTCTGATCATGAAGGAATGCTGGATATTATCAAAAGCCTTTTCTGCATCAATCGAGAGAATCATATGGTCTCTGTTTTTTAGTTTATGTGCTGAATTATATTTATAGATTTATGTATATTGAAACAGCTTTGAAACCCTGGGATAAAACCCGCTTGGGCATGGTGTATAATTTGTTTGATGTGTTGTTGGATTCTGTTTGTTAGGATCTTGTTGAATTTTTTGGTATCAATATTCATTAGTGACATTAGTCTATAATTTTCTTTTCTTGTTGGGTCTTTTCCTGGTTTGGGGATCAGGGTGATGTTTGCTTCATAGCACATGTTGGGTAGTATTCCTTCTTTTTCTATATTTTGGAAAAGGTTGAGTAATATAGGTACTAGTTCCTCTTTAAAGGTTTGGTAGAATTCTGATGTGAAGCCATCTGGTTCCAGACTTTTCTTTTTAGGTAGATTTTGTATGGTTGATGCTATTTCAGAACTTGATATAGGCCTGTTCAACATTTCCACTTGATTCTGCCTAAGTCTTGGAAGGTGACATGCTTCCAAGTATTTATCAATTGCCCTCATATTTTCATATTTCTGAGAATAAAGTTTCTTGTAATCATTAAGGATTTTATGAATTTCCGAGGAGTCTGTTGTTATTTCGTCTGTGTCATTTCTGATTGATGAAATTAGGGATTTTACTCTTTATTTCCTGGTTAGGTTAGCCAAAGGTTTATCTATTTTATTGATCTTTTCACAAAACCAACTTTTTGATTTATTGATCTGTTGTATAATTCTTTTTTTTTTCAATTTCATTTAATTCTGCTCTAATATTGGTTATTTCTTTTCTTCTTCTGGGTTTGGGGTTGGAATGTTCTTCCTTTTCCAGTTGCTTGAGATGTCCCATTAAGTTGTTAACTTCCTCTCTTTCTGTTCTTTTGAGGAAAGCTTGCAGTGCTATAAATTTTCCTTTTAGGACTGCCTTTGCAGTGTCCCAGAGGTTCTGATATTTCGTGTCTTCATTGTCGTTTTGTTCCAAAAATTTGGTAATTTCCTTCTTAATCTCCTCTATGACCCAGCTATCATTCAGCATAAGGTTATTTAACGTCCATGTTTTTGTATGAGTATGCAGATTCCTGTTGTTACGGAGTCAACTTTTATTCCACGGTGGTCTGAGAAGTTGCAAGGAATAATTTCTATTCCTTTAAATTTACTGAGGTTAGACTTGTGACTTAAGATGTAATTAATTTGCAGTGGGTTCTGTGGGCTAATGAGAAGAATGTGTTTTCAGTTTTGTTGGGATGAAATGTTCTGTAGATGTCCATTAAATCCAAATATTGGATGGTTAAGTTGAAATCTAAAATTTCTTTGCTCAGCTTCTTCTTGGAGGATCTATCCAAGACTGCCAAAGGAGTGTTAAAATCTCCATTTATTATGGAGCTGGAGGAAATCAAGGTGCTCATGTTTGTTAGAATTTCTCTTATAAATTGAGGTGCATTTTGGTTGGGTGCATGAATATTAATAATTGAAATCTCATCATATTAAGTATTACCCTTAACAAACATGAAGTGACCATTCTTATCCTTCATTCCTTTTGTAGGTTTGAAGTGTATTGTATCTGCAAATAGAATTGCAACACCCGCTTTTATCTCATTTCCATTTGCCTGAAATATAGATGACCATCCCTTCACCCTGAGTCTATATTTATCTTTTAAGGTAAGATGAAATTCTTGTATGCAGCAGATACCTGGCCTGAGTTTTTGTATCCAGTCAGCCAATGTGTGCCTCTTTAGAGGACAATGTAAGCCATTGACATTAATGGAGAATATTGATAAGCCTGGTAGAATTTTGGCTATGGAGTTTTTTGAAAGTCCAGTGGACAATTTTTAATCCTTTTTCCACTGTGGAAGTTGGAGTTTGATCAAAAGTTTCTGAGTGAGTTTACTTTTGTGGTGGAGGATTATGCTTGTTGTTATGGAGGATAGGTTGGAGAATATCCTGGAGAGTTGGTTTAGTTATGGCAACTAACTACACAACCATGAGCATGGTATGTTTTTCCATTTGTTAACATCGTCTGCTATTTCTTTTCTCAGGGTTTCATAGTTATCTTTATAAAGTTATTTCACATCCTTTGTGAAATAGATATAGTCCCAGATATTTCATCTTTGGCACCACTGTAAAAGGAATAGAGTCATTGACTATATTTTAGGCTTGAATTTTGTTGGTATATATAAAAGCTACTGGCTTGTAAGCATTGATTTTGTATCCTGAGACACTGCTATGTTCCTTTATCACTTCTAAGAGTTTAGTAGCTAAGTCCCTTTTATAAGATCATGTCATCAGCAAAGAGCAAGGGTTTGACCTCCTCTATCTCCATTTGAATACCCTTGATGCCCTTCTCTTGACTGATTGTGATTTCTATCAAAGCACTGATATCATACTTTAAAGAACTTGAAAAAATAGTACTTCATTTTATATGGAATCAGAAAAAACCTGAATAGCCAATATAACACTTAGAAATAAGAACAAATCTGGAGGCATCACACTACCAGACTTCAGATTATACTACAAATCTATAGGAATCTTGTGCAAGATACTGGCACAAAAATAGAGATATAGATATATGGAATAGAATAGAGAATCTAGAGATGAACTCAGCCACATACCATCATTTGATTTTTGATAAGTCTAACAAAAAACATTTATTGGGGAAAAGATTACCTATTTAACAAATGGTGCTAGGAGAACTGGCTAGTAACCTGTAGAAGACTGAAACTGGACTCACACCTCTCACCACTAACACAAATACACTCTCACTAGATAAAATATTTAAATTTAAGACATTAAAGTATAAACATACTAGAAGAGAGTGTAGGAAAAACGCTCAAAAATATTGGACTGGGTAAATATTTTACAAGGAAGACCTTCCTTGGCAACTGAAGCAATACCAAAAATAAATGACTGGGATTTGATAAAGCTAAAAAGTTTATGTATAGCTAAAAGCACTACAACTAAAGCAAATAGACATCCTTCAGAATAGGAGAAGTATTTTGCATGTTATGATTCTGACAAAGGTTTGATAGCTATAATCTATAGATAACTCAAATTAATCAATAAGAAAAGAACAAAACAACCCCATTTCTTTGTGGGCAAGAGACTTGAATAGAAACTTCTCTGAAGATGACAAACTAATGGCCAACAAACACATTAAAAAATGATTATCTTTAATCATCAGAAAAATGCAAATCAAAACCACATTGAAATATCAACCTAACTTCAGTAAGGTTAGCCTACCTCACAAAATCCCAAAACTGCAGATCTTGACATGGATGTGGAGAGAAGAACTTCTATACTGCTAGTGGGATTGCAAACTAATACAACCTTTATGGAAAGAAGTATGGAAAATCCTTAAGAAATTAAAAGTTGACCTTCCATTCGATCCCACAATTCCATTACTAGGTATTTATCCAGAAGACCAAAAATTACTTTACCACAAATACATTTCCACTAGAATGTTTATTGTAGCCCAATTCATAATTGCCAAGTCGTGGAAGCAGTCCAAATGCCCATCAATTCATAAATGGATTAAGAAATTGTATGTATATTGTGGAATACTACTATTCAGCCATTAAAAAAGATAGAGACTTTATATCTTTTATGTTTACCTGGATGGAGTTGGAACGTATCCTTCTTAGTAAAGTATCTCAAGAATAGAAAAAAGTTTCCAATGTACTCAATACTATAATGAAACTAATATACAAACATGTACACGTTCATATGAATGATAAAACACAAATATAGTCTAGTAAGAAGGAGGGGAGAGGAAAGAGAGGGGAGAGAAGGCGGAAGGGCAATTGGTGGAAGGAGGGAGGGCATTTGGTGGGATCTTGCCTAATTTGCACAATACAGGGTACACTTCAAAATAACTAATGGTAAATTGTAAATGTCTTACCAAAATAACTAATGGTAAATTGTAAATGTCTTACCACAAAAACTAAGTGAGATGATGTTTATGTTAATCAGTTTGATTTAAGCATTCAAAACATTGTATATCAAGTCATCATATTGTACCCCATAAATGTATGCAGTTATGATTTAATAAAAAAATTAAATTAAAAAATAAAACAAACAAAAAAAATTGCATCTCTTCACAGGAGGTTAAAAAATATTAGCCAAATGTGATGGTACATGCTTTATTGTAGTAGCTACTTAGGAGGCTGAGGCAGGAGGATCCCTTGAGTTCAGGAGTTTGAGGATATAGTGAAGTATGACCTGGCTTATGTACTCTTGCTTGGGGACAGAATGAGATACTGTTTCTAAAAAAAAAAAAATTGTCTGGAGACGATGTCACACAGTAATGAGGGAGACTGACGAGCTAGGAAATGTTTCAGAAAGTACCCTTGAAAGAATGGAGAGGGAAAAATGTCACTTCACTGAATGAGGTCAAGAAGAGGCAGGAATGCATTTTTTTCTGAGTTTTTTAAAAAGAATAACAAGGTATGTATTTATTTTTATGTTTATAGACTTATTTATTTTTAAAGATTGGGGCAAAAATGCATACAGAGAGATTGACTAGAAGACACAACAGAGGGAGACATCATATTTCTCTACTTGGTTATTTGTTTGCTGTAGATTAGTCCAGTACACACAGAAGGCATGTCACAATGTATGAGAGACAGTGTAGAGTGATTTCTTGATTTGTGCATATAGCACAAATATTTCTACTTTATTTTTTGTCATGGGTCAACTTGTTATTGACCTTTATTTTTAAAAATACATTATCTAAAAATGTTTCTTTTATTTATTTTAATTATTTTATTTTAATAGACTTAGAGAGTACAATGTGAATTCTGGTACATGTGTATATTTTGTAGTGGTAGAGTTTCTGGGTTTCTGGTATAAGCATCACTTGAGTAACGCACATTGTACTCACTAGGTAAATTTTCATCCCTCCCAACCTCCTCCCTGGTGAGTCTCCAATATCCATTATATATCACTCTGTATGCCTTTGTGTGGCCATAGTTTAGCTACCATTTGTAAGTGAGACTATGTGGCATTGATTTTTTCATTCCTGAGTTACTTAGGATAATTTCCTCCAGATACATCTAAGTTGCCATGAAAGACTGTGTTTTACTTTCCTACCACTGAGTAGTACTCCATGGTATTTGTATACCATATTTTCTTTATCTACTCATTAGCTGATGGGCATTTAGGTTAATTCCATATCTTTGAGATTCTGAATTATGCTGTGATAAACATGTGAGTGCAAGTATCTTTTTGATATAATGAATTATTTTCCTCTGGATAGATATCCAGTAGTGGGATTGCAGGATCAAATAGTTCTTTGAAAAATCTCCATACTGATCTTCATAAAGGTAGTACTGATTTAGAGTCTCATCAACAGTGTGTAAGTGTTCCCTTTTCACCACATCTGAGCCAACATCTATTACTTTTTAATTTTTAATAATGGCCATTCTAACTGGACTAAGATGGTATCTCATTGTGGTTTTAATTTGCATTTCCTTGATAATTAGTGATATTCAGCAGTTTTTCATAGAGAATTTTTTTTTTTTTTTTTTTTTTTGGTCACTTGATATCTTTTTTTGACAAGATTTCTGTTTATATTTTTTGTCCTTTTATTTTTTTGAATTATTATTTTTTATTAAATCATAACTTTGTACATTGATGCATTTATGGGGTTAAGTGTATTGCATTGATATACAATGTGAAATGCTTACATTGAACTAAGTAAGACATCCATCCCAATTATACTCATTTCTTAATAGTTTTGAAATGTACCATTGCATCATGCACATTAGTTGAGGTCCCCCCAACACCCTCCCCCTTCCCATATCTCTTTTCCCCTCCCCTCTCCCTCCTCTTCCCTTCTACTTTCAGGACTATAGTTAGGTTTTGCCACTCATATGAATGTGTAGGTGATTATATATTGATTTCATAGTAGTGTTGAACACATTGGATACTTTTTCCCCCATTCTTGAGATACTTTACTAAGAAGAATATGTCCCAGCTCCATCCAGGTAAACATAAAAGATGTGAAGTCTCCATCTTTTTATGGCTGCATAGTATTCCTTGTTGTACATATACCACAACTTGTTAATCCATTCATGGGTTGATGGGCACTTGGGCTGTTTCCATGTCTTGGCAATTATGAATTGGGCTGCAGTAAACATTCTAGTGCTAATGTCTTTGTTGTAAAATAATTTTTGATCATCTGGGTATATAACTAGTAGAGAAATTGCAGGATCCAACGGTAGGTCTACTTTTAGTTCCTTGAGGGTTCTCCAAACTTCTTTCCAAAAAGGTCGTATTAGATTGCATTCAAACCAGCAGTGTACAAGTGTTCCTTTCTCTCCGCATCCACGCCAACATCTGTAGTTTTGGGATTTTGTGATGTGGGCTAATCTTACTGGAGGTAGATGATATCTCAAAGTGGTTTTGATTGCATTTCTCTGATGATTAAGGATGATGAGCATTTTTTCATGTGTTTGTAGGCCACATAAAACAGAAACTTCATCAGAGAAGTTTCTGTTCAAGTCTCTTGCCCACATAGAAATGGGGTTATTTGTTCTTTCCTTATCGATCAGCTTGAGTTCTCTGTAGATTCTAGTTATCAGACCTTTGTTAGAAGCATAATCTGCAAAAATCTCCCATTCTGAAGGTTGTTTGCTTTACTTACTGTGCTCTTGGCTGTGCAAAAGCTTGTCCTTTTTTGTTGTTGTTGTTGATTTTAGGTTAATGTGAGGGTACAAGCAACCAGATCCCAATATTTGAATTTGTTTGGTAGAGTCCATCTTATAGTTGTGTCCTGCACCCACAAGGTGTGTCGTATTCCCCTACATTGTGCTCATTATGTGGGAGCATACCAATCTAATTCTTCTCCCCTTTACCTCCTCCTTCATTCCCCCTCCCCCCAACTAGAATTGAATTGAGTTTTACTCCTATGTGGGCATGAATTAGACTGCCTACTGGCTTCATAATAGTATTGAGTACATTAGATATTTGCTTTTCTATTCTTGTGATACTTTACTAAGAAGAATGTGTTTCAACTCCATTCAGGTTAATGCAAAAGATGTAAACTCACCATCATTTTATGGCTGAATAATATTTCATGGTATACATATACCACAGTTTGTTAGTCCATTCCTAAATTGATGGGCAATTAGGTTGTTTCCATATCTTGGTGATTGTAAATTGAGCTTCAATAAACAATCTAATTGCTTTTTTCTTGCTGAGTTAAGTTAATTGTAGATTTTGGATATTAGTCATTTCTCAGACACTTATTTTGAGAATATTTCTTATATTCTTTAGCTTTACAGAAGCTTTTTAGTTTAATCTCATTTATCTATTCTTGTTTTTATTGCATTTGCCTTTGGGGTTTTAGTCATCCAGTGTCCAGAAGAATTTTTTCTAGGTTTTCTTCTAAGATTTTTATTGTTTCAGGTCATACATTTAAGTCTTTAATCTATCCTGAGTTAATCTTTCTCTGTAGTGAGAGATAGGTATCCATATTCATTCTTTCACATGTGGCTCTCCAATTTCCCTGGCACCATTTATTGAAGAGGGGACACTTTCTCCATCACTCTGAGAGAAAGTGATCTTTTGCAAAGATCAGATGGTTGTAGGTGTGTGGTTTTATTTATGGGTTTCTTATTTTGTTTCATTGATCTATGTATGTGTCTATTTTCATACTAATACCATGCTGTTTTGGTTACTATAACCTTGTAATATAATTTAAAGTCAGGTAATGTAACGCCTTGAGATTTGTTCTTTTTGCTTAGGGTTGCTTTGCCTATTCAGGATCTTTCTTGATTCCATATAAATTTTTTTTTTTTTTGGGGGGGTGTGTGTGTGTGCCTTGGGTAGAGTGCTGTGGCATCAGACTCACTCACAGCAACCTCAAACTCTTGGGAAAATTCTTTTGCTCAACAAGAAAAAGTACCATGAGTAGCTGGAACTACAAGTGAAAATTTTAATTTTTTTCCTAATTCTGTGCAAACTGACATTGGTATTTTGGTAGGGATTGCATTTGAAAATGCAAATCTCATGGCAAGTATGGCTGTATTGATTTTTCTGATCCATGGGAATGGGATATTTTTCCACTTGTTTATGTCATCTATGATTTCTTTCATCAGTCATTTTTAGTTCTTCTTGTAGAGATAGTTCACCTCCTTGATAAACTTTATTTTTAAGTTTTTTTTTTTTTTGCCATTATTGTAAATGGAACTGAGTTTTTGGTTTTCTTCTCAGCTTGGTCATTATTGGTATATAGAACTGCTGTTAATTTTTATAGTTTGATTTTATAAACTGTGACTTTGCTGAATTTATTTATCAAATCTAGGATTCTTTTTCAGGAGTGCTTTGGGTTTTCCAGTAGAAGAGCATATCAACAATAAAAAGAATTAATATGTCTTACTGTTTTCCAATTTGGATACCCTTTATTTTTTCTCTTGCATGAATGCTCTGGCTACAACTTCAGAATTATGCTGAATAGAAGATGTGAAAGTGGGCATCCTTGTTTTGCTCCAGTTCTTAGAGGGAATGCTTTCAACTTTATCTCATTCAGTATGGTGTAGGTTGTTGGTTTGTCACATGAGGCTTTTATTATTTTGAGGTATGTTCCTTTTATGCTGAGTATTTTGATAGATTTTTCATGAAAGGATACTGACTTTCATTGAATGATTTTTCTGCATCTATTGAGATGATCATAGAGTTTTTGTTTTTAATTCTGTTTATGTGCTGAATCACATTTATTGACTTGTGTGTGTTAAATCATCCTTGCATCTGTGGAATAAAACTCACTTGTTCATGGTGGATTCTTTTTGATTATCTTCTGGTTACCAGTTTGCTAGAAGTTCCTTGAATATTTTGTGTGTCTATATTCATCAGAGATATAGGTCTGTAGTTTTCTTTTCCTGTTGCATCCTTTTCTGGTTAAGAGATCAAGGTAACACTGGCTTTGCAGACTGAGTTCAATACTTATCTCCCTTCTTAGTCTTTTGGAGAAGACAGTTTTACCAGGATTGGCACCAGCTCTTTTTTGTATGTCTGATAGAATTGAGATTGAAATCCATTTGGTCTGGGATTTTTATTATTAGAGATGCTTTTATTAGTGATATACTCTCATTAATTATTATTATTTTATTTAGGAGTTACATTTCTTCCTGGTTAAATCTCAAGAAGTTGTGTGCTTTCAGGAATTCATCCATTTCCTCTAGGCTTCTAGTTTGTGAGTGTATTTTTACTTTTCATAGTAGTCTGTGATGATCTTTTGTTTTTCTGTGATTTCAGTTGTAGTATATCCTTTTCTGTTCTTTGGTTGTGTGCATTTGGATCTTTTCTCTTGTTTTGTTGGTTAGGCTAGTGGTTTATCTATTTTGCTTATTTTTTCAAAGAGCCAATTTTTCATTTTATTCAAACTTTTTTTTGGTACCCATTTCATTTTTTTCTACTCTGATCTTTTAAATTTTATTTTCTTTTACTAATTTTTAGCTTTTTAGTTTTTTTTTTTTTTTTTTTTTTTAAATTTTTATTTTGTTTATCAGGCCTGGGCCAGGCTTGAACCTGCCAGCCCCAGTGTATGTGGCTGGTGCTGTAACCACTGAGCTACAGGCACCTAATTTTAAGTTTGGTTTGTTCTTGTTTATCTATTCCTAGGGATGAAATGGAAAGTTGTTAATTTATAATCTTTTTACTTTTGTGATATAGGTTTTTAGTTTCTCTCAGCATTGCTTTATATATCACACAGATATTGGTATGTTGTGTTTTCATTTTAATTCATTTGGAAAAAATTGTTAATTTTCATCTTTTTTCCTCATTGACCCAATGATTATTCAGGAGGTTATCATTTAATTTATATATATTTGTGTAGTTTTAGAAGTTTCTCTTTATATGTTGATTTCTAGCCTTATTTCACTGTGGTCTGAGAAAGCACTGATTTAAACTTTTTAAAATTGTTAAGATTCATTTTGTGGCCTAAAATGTGATCTCACTTGGAGATTGTTCCATGTTCTGATGAAAGGTTGTATATATAATAGTTTTTTTGTGGAATGTTATATAAATGTGTGTTAAGTTTATTTGGTCTAAAGTCAAATTTAAGTCCATTTTTTTTGTTATTTTTCTGTCTCAGTAATACATCTAATGCTATACATTTTGGGTGTTGAAGTCCTCCCATTATTATTATGTTGCTGTCTATATCTTTTTTTTTAGATCTAGTGATATTTGTTTTGTGAATCTCATGTTCCAATGTTTGGTGTGTATATATTTAGGATCATTACATCCTCTTGCTTGATTGATCAGTTTATCATTATATAATGACATTCTTTGTCTTTTTTTTACTATTTTAGACTTCAAGTCTGTTTCTGTTTTATCTAAGTATAGCTACTTCTAATTGTTTATAATTTCCATTTGTATGGAATGTCTTTTTACATACATTTATTTTCAGTATATAGGTACCTTTATGGATAGGGTAAGTTTCCTGTAAGCAGCATATAATTGGACCTTGTTTTTTATCCATTTTGCCAGTCTGTATCTTTCAAGTGTATCTGTATCTTTTATGCCATTTATATTCAAGGTTACTATTGATATGTGAGGCTTTGTTCTTGTTATAGTGTTAGTTGATTTTCAGTTGTTTTGTAAATTCTTTCTTTTTTCTTTTTTTTTGGTCTTTGTGGTTTGCTGAACTTCTGTCATGTTGACATTCAAGTTCTTCCCCTTCCTCCGTTGTGTTGTGTTGTTATTGTCTTATAAGTCCTGTGAGTTTTATATTTTTCTGTTTTCATGATGGTGAATATTGACTTTTTTGTTTGCACATTTAATACTCCTTGAGCAGTGCCAGGTTAGTGGTGATGAATTCTCTCAGTATTTGCTTCTCTGAGAAAGACTTTATCATTCATTTATGATGCTTATTCTGGCAGGATATATAATTCTTGTTGGTTTTTAGCACTTTGAAAATGCTATTCCATTCTCTTCTGCCTTGTATGTTTTCTGCTTAGGTCTACTGTTAGTGTGGTAGAGTTTCCTTTATAGGTAATAGAACTACTCACTAGAACCCAAGTTATCTGTGTTGGTGTTATTGGTAGCTACAACGGATGAGGTAAGCTAGTGCCCAGACTCACAGCTGCCTATGACAGAACAACGATTATTTTCCTAAGTATGCTTAGGAGAGGTTGGTCTTTGTCCCTTTCTTGCTAGGTGGTAGCTTCAGCCATATCACCTTTAACTTGGGGCAGGGCTGGGCCAAACTTTAAACTCTCAAAACGGTGCTGGTTGTGGATTTACTATCAAAAAAGATGAGGCCCCTTTCTAGCAAATAGCATGGGGAAGATACTATGGGAATACTACTGTGGTCCATTCACATCTCAGTCTCACGGGAGCCTATAGCAAAGAAGTGTAATTTTTGTAGTGTGTGTAAGAGAGCTTGGGCTTCCCTGTTTCCCCTCAACTGGGTGGGGCTATAGCACCATCAGAATGAACTAAGGCCAAGGGCAGAATGTTGCCTGGATTTAAATTTCCAAACTGGCACTATTGGCCTGTGATTAGAGAGGGTGGGACCCCTTCTAGACAACAGTGTCAGCAAGATTCTGGAGGAAGTATCACCTGCTTGCAACTTGACCTTACAGAAATTGGTAGAAATTGTGCTAGATGTACACAGGACACCTTGGGCTTCCTGTGGGGCTGCAGCTGTGGCCAAACTTAACCCAAGGGAAGGTCAATTCCCAGCTTTAAACTCCCAAAATGGCATCTTGAGCCTGCCCGTGACCAGAGCAAGTGGGGTCTTTCTCATGCAGGCTGTACTGGCAGGAAACTGTGGGGAGTGCAGTTCACTTGATACTCAGTCCCATAGAAGCTGGCTGGAGGATGGTGGACACTGTCTTGGATGTCCTGGAAAGCCTGTTTTCCCTGCCCTTCTACAATTAGTCAGAGTTTGCAGCCTCATGGGCCCAGACTTAGCCTGAGGGCAGGACACAGCTCAATGTTGAACTCTCAAAATGGTGTGTTGGATTTGCAATTAGAAAGGCTAGAGTCCTACCTGGGTGCATAGCATGGGTGACACGAAACTGGTAAGTGCCATCTGCTCATGGCTCAGTCTCAACAGCAGCCCATAGCAAGGTGGTAAGGACCTCTTTCCAGGGGTATGTGGGAGATCCTGGGCTCCTCTTTCTTTCTCAGAGCCACATGGTGGCTACAGAAGCATCTAAATTTTTCCATATCTGGGCTTTCAGAATGGTGGTTAACTCAAGCTGCCTTAGGCTCTAGGTTCAGGTACCTAAGTAGATTCCTCTTCTGAAGCAACATTCTCTGTGTAATCTCTAGAAAGCTTTCTGTGGTTACCCTGAGACCTGTGTGGGTTGGGTGGTTCTTGGGAAGACAAGAGCAGAAAAGCTCACCTTGGAGATTGGAGCCCTGGGAGCTTCTCTCTTGCTCTTCCCCCACATCCAGGAGCTTCTCCTGGCTGTTATCCAGTTTATAGCTGGGCAAGTTTCCATGAACTCTCTCCTTATCAACTTTTGGTGTTTACTGTTGCTTCCCTGGTGAATTCTAGGGTTCTCTCCTAGATGACCTGTTTGAAATGTGAGAGTCTGTGTACTATTCTGGTTCTTCTCTGTGGAGAGACACATACTACTTGTGTCTGTTCAGCCATCTTTGACTCTCATTTTTTATGCTCTTCTACTAGGTTCTTCCACCTAGTTCTTGTCTACTCCACTTTCTCCCCTTTGAATTCTCTCTGTAAACACTGATGAGCATTCCTCTGATTATAGCTAGCTGAAAGACAAAAAGGGAATTTATTAGGAGGATACAGAGGTGTTTCATAAAACTCAAGAATGGCAGGGACTAGACCCAGGAACTACAAAGGCAGTAGGAGCCTACTTACTAGAACCTGAGCACCAATGATGTTCTGCCTTTGTCTTGTGGAATGGATTCCTGTGGTTTGCTAGAGGAAGTGTGGAAGGTGGAATACATTACACCGCATTACCCAAGCTTCACATGTCTGTAATAGGTTTAGTCACATCAAAAGAGTAACTTCTTTTAGTCCCAGTCTTAACAAATTGTCCCAGCTTAGGTCAGGTGCCCAGCCTACTCCAACCCATGGTGCTTAATTGAATGGGTCCCCACATACAGGTGTAACTTATCAGAGCTCAGCATGTGGACATGTTAGTAGGGATGAAAGGTAGGCTGTGTTTTGTACATAGATGCTGGGCTGGCAGCACAATGACTTACTAAATGATATAACCCTTGGCCTCCTATGCCTAGCTATCAATTCCCATTTAGGTACATTGCGTTCCATTACAACCTTATTAGTTATTTAAGTATATACACACATGTATATACCCAATTTTCATAGACTAGACATGCACCACATGCATGTATCAGTACAGTAGGCTCAGCTCCTTATGTTGACCACCTCCACATGTTGACCAGTTTGTTACAGTCCCTTGGGTGGTCAGCTTACAGAGTTGCTGTGTGTGTGTGTGTGTGTGTGTGTGTGTGTATGGAGAATTACACATTAGGTAACATATAATATAATAGGGGTATTATGTATTGTCTATAACTAAGCAAATAATTTTAGTAATAAGAAAAAAGTGTATTTAGCCTTTAACCAAGACATTACCCTAGTCTTTCCACTCAGGCTATACAGGAAATTCCTCATCAAATTTCTGAAAACCACTCTCAGACATTACCTATTTTTTACAGTCTTGTCATCTCTTAGTCTTTAAATAGCAGGAATCTCTTTCTATATTAAACCATTTGCATTTGTTGAAAGAATGAGCTAGATATAAAAATTTATTCCAACTCATGATTCTATGCTTTCCTATAACTAAAACATGGAAAATAAGCCTTTTATTTCATCATTCCTTTCTGAAGTAATATATAAATTTTTTAAATAGCAGAGCACTATGTCTTGGCCATGGTGCAAAGTTCATCTAAATGACTAATGTATTGTTTTAGGTTGTCCCCTTAAAGTCAACAATAATTGCTGACAGTTATGAAGTCTCTTTTATTGCAAAATGTAGCTATATTTTCTGTTACTCTATTAGAACAGTGCCAGAAATGTAGTGGGTACTCAATACTCCTGAATAAATTCAATGAGAAGTATTTTTCAATGGAAGAAGTTTTGTTATAGAGATGTCATTCAATTCTCTGCACTCTGTAGTAGGGTACTCTCCAAAGATGCCTGCCATTAATTCCTTCTTTGCAGGTATATACATACTCTTTCATCCAATAAGAAGTCAGATCTATTTCTTCTGACCAATTTTCTTTGCCCAATTGAATTTGGCAAGTGATACCACGAGAGTTCTGGGCCTAGCATTTAAGAGACCTGGAAGCTACTATTTATCTCTCAGAGCTACTCATGCTACATAAAAAATATATATGATGGGAGAAAGCTCGTGTGGAGTTATACGGAGAGGTCAGCGGCACCAGGCGAGTGAGTGAAACCTCTTTGGACACTTCTTCTTTGTCATTCACCAACTAAAGATAATTGAGTGAATGACTCCACTTGACATCATAGGAACAGCTAAGCCTAGCTTAAGTTCCTATTCTACAGATTTATAAGAAATATTAAATTGTTATTTTAAGAAACTAAGTTTTGGCATTGTTTGTTAGGCAGAAATAGATGCCTAAAATAAGCTCTTCCCATAATAACTGCCTTTTCATGGTAGTGATCTATCATGAAAAATAATTTGTAATGAGGGGCTTTACTTAAAAAAATGCAAACAATGTAACCTAATTCATTGTACCCTCAGTTAACAATCAATCAATCAATCAATCATATTAAATAATCATTAATAAATGGTGATAATAAATACATGATTTATTATTTAAATGAATCATATTTATTCATATTTATTTATTCATTTATTCAACAATTCAATTAGGTTCTTCTTCAATTTAGTTAAAAGCAAGGAATTAAAAACCATTTTATTTGCAAAAGGCTTTTCTAAGCAGTTGTTAATGTCATTTATTTTCTCAGTGCTAGCACTAAGATTTTGGCTTGTGTCATTATTTGGCAATTATAAATTTGTTACATTCTGGGCTAATATAATATAGGAAGATTTGGGATAGTGAGAGATTTGCCTTTCTTAAAAAAAAAAAAGATGAACATTTTAAATGGAGATGGAAAAGAGAATTAGCTCTTTCCCTAAGACTTTTAGGGAAAAAATTCATACACTGTTGAAGGTCTGGACATTGAGTCCCCTGACATTGTCAGCTCATTATTTTGGGCTCCTTGCACACTTTTATTCAGTTTTTGACCCATTTTATTAAATTCAGTCACTGACATGGCTTCATAAGGGGCTCAACCTTCTTAGAAACTGCTAATTGGTCAGTAAATATTAAAGCTAAAATAAAATCAAATAGGTCACTCTCCAAAATTCTAAAAGACATTGAAAATAAATGAGAATGCTTATAGCAAAAGAATTAGTGGAAAATCACATTTAAGGCAGGGGACACCTTAATAATTCTTCAAAGGATCTTGAGAACAGAGTGAGAGGAGAAAAATATGCATGCCAGGGAATGCAAGGAGGATAGAGTAAGAGAGTCTTGTTGCCCCTCTTCAGGCTAATATATAAGGGAGCCATTTCATTTATGGCCAAAATAGCCACTAATTGGTATGAGAAAAAAGTCACTTTGTTTTTGCAGGGAATTTGAATGAAGACAAAGATGATAATTTATTTTACCTTCTGACTTGGTTAGTGATAGGTATTAATATCTATCTTCATTCCTTCTTTTCTCCCTCTTTTGTTCCTTTCTTTTCCCTGGTATTGTGGGGAAGAGGTTTTATTGGGTGGCATCATTATAAACTATAAGCTATATCATATAAGCTAGATATTTAAAACCTTAATTTCTAAACCATCACTGTGGTATTTGCTTCTGATTTTGTTTGGATCTCTGTCGTTGGCCCTTCTTTCCACCTAGGCAGAAGATGAGAGAAAATTACTTATCCCCAAACCCAGGTAATAAGAATGGTGGTAGTAAGAATAAATGAAGGCTCACAAAACTATGAGAGATGGCATGGTAGAGCAAAGGCTATTTCTTTACTTGTTTCTTTTGATAAAGGCAAAATTTGGGGCCATAGGGGTCTTTGCTTGAGAAAGGCCTTCATCTTTGGATAGCTGAAGGACTCCAGGTTGGGGGCCAACGGTAAAGGAGGGTGGGCCTGGTAGCTAACAGAGAATCTTTTACTTAGAGGACACACCACAGATATTTTCTTCTTTGGTTAAACATGAAGTCTGTCTGGAAAGTGTCCAGCCATTATGATTATAACGAGAATAGTTTTCACGATCGATGTAACCTGGCAGCCAAGGAGAGTGGACTGGAATGCATATGCCTGAACAATGATGACTTCACTGTACTGGCTGGTGGGCTCTGGACGTCATCAAGTGAGCAGGTGTACTGTGTGGCCCTCACATTCAAAGTGACTTCCCAATGGAAGCTGCCTGATTTTCCACTCTCAAACAAGGCAGAGGAAAGTTATAGCCAGGTCAAGACCATGTTAGCTGTGTTGTTTGATTGGGAAGGTGTGATCCATGACGAGCATATTCTTCCAGGACAATGAATAAAGAATACTACCTCAATGTTGTTTTTTTTTGAGACAGAGTCTTACTATGTTGTCCCAAGTAGAGTACTGTGGTGTCATAGCTCACAGCAACCTCCAACTCTTGGGCTTAAGTGATTCTCTTTCCTCAGACTCCCAAGTAGCTGGGACTACAGGTGCCCACCACAATGCCTGGCTATTTTTATTTTTTTGGTTGTAGTTGTCATTGTCGTTTGGCAGGCCTGGGCTGGATTCGAACCTGCCAGTTCTGGTGTATGTGGCTGGTGCCCTAGCCTCTGAGCTACAGGCGCTGAGCCCTCATTGTTGTTTTTCAACTGAGAGGTGCAATGTGACAAAATGGGCTACAGCTATGGGTAACTGGTAATTGGCAGCTGCATCACAACACCACAACTGCCCATGCATCACGTCTCTTGCAGGCTTTTGGTGAAACATCAAATCACTCAGGTGATTCAGCCCCATTACAGACCAGATTTGGCACCCTGCAACTTCTGGCTTTTCCCAAAAGAAAAATCACCTTTGAAACAGAAGAGATTTCACACTTTCAATGAGATTCATGACAATACCAGGAGGCAGCTGATGACAATTCTAACAAAGGATTTTACAGAGAGTGTTTTGAGCAGTGGAAAAAATGCTGAGAGAACTATATGGAGTCCCAAGATGCCTACTTTGAATGGTACTGAGGCGTCATTGTCCTGCGTACAATGTTCCCTGTATCTTGTGTCTTTTTCAATAAATGTCTCTATTTTTCATAGTACATGGCTCCATACTTTCTGGACAGACCTTGCACATCTACTAGAGCCTGGCCTTGGTGTAGTACAGGAGAGTTAGACTCAAAAGTTTTTACTAATAGTCCAGACCATCTTACTAGAGTTGAAAACAAGTAGTAATTTGTAACTAGATGTTCTATTTTGAAATCAAGAATGCTTGTGTGATTGGTTAGAACTGTGGTATCTCATGGTATACCTAAATATCACACCAGGGATATGGCCAAGATACACATCTGGTGGATTTAAGGGGAAAACTCTAACATGACATCTGATGCCAGTTCCCTGGGCTAGAATGAAGGCCTTGGCTTTAGTTATTTACAAATTGCTCTTCAGTTAAAAGAGCTAATTTAACTTACTCATCCGTTCTAAAACCATCCATTGTACATTCACTGTTTGCTAAACCTTGACAGTACTGAGATAAGTAATACTTATTTTCTACCTTTAAAAGAATGAGAATTGAGAAGAGTGTGATCAGTATCATAATGGAGACAAAGAGCTGTGAGGACCTCCATGGTAGAGGGAGTGATGTTTTATGAGGGAAGGCCGGAGTTAGGAAGAGTGAACTGGTGCAAATATTTAACTTCCTCCCCCCCCACCTGTCTGTAAGTAATGTGCAAAAGAAAAAAAATAGATCTATATTTATCATACTCTTTTTGGCTGAGAGGTGGATCTATTGCTATATGTTTTGGGGATAGTAGGGCAGGAGCAGTGGGTAAGGGCAGATACTGTTGGGATTGCATCATCTGATGTCTGCTAAGCCCGAACAGAAGCCCTTGAATTGAGACTGAGACCTGAATTTGAGAACTTACTGGCTTCCTCCCCTCATTCTGGCACACAGATGAGATGGTTTTAGGTATCATGTACTTCACACTCTCATATTTTCCACATACAGTCTCTTTCAACTCATAGAAAGCAAACCTACCTGGAGTGTGAGGAAAGTCTAGGAACAACTCCAGGTTGGGGAAGGAGGCTTTTCTGCTTCATCAAATAAGGGACACACCCGAGGGTGGTCATAGGCCAGTAAGTCCATTATTACAGTTAACTTATATCTGTATAAAATCTAATTAAACAATAGTACAATATGATGTTTGTGAAATAACTTCACAGTCTCTCTAAAAAATAGGCTGGTAGATACATTCTGCCTTTACAATGGGGAAGTGGTGCTTATAGTGCCTCCTCCCTCCGAGACAAATCAAGCCTCAGAATACAGAAAAATGACTATATTGTAAAATTAAAAGTCAATGCATGTTAATAGATATTGATACCCAGCAAAAGCACGGAAGAAAAATCAATCATCAGATGTATTTAATAGTTCTACATATCTGCTATATTTACATTCTATTGGCCGAGTTTGTTTTCCTGCTTTTATCCTCCCAGCCCAGAATGAGGCTAGAGAGGGAACAACAGGGAAGTGTGATTTGAATTTGCAAAATGTATCTGCAAAAGTCACAGATACGTTATTCTGGAAAAGCCCTTTCAACATGGCAGAAATTATTGTGCTATTATTCTTTCTTTGTCTTTTTATAAAATGTCAGAACGGACATATAGTAATATGGCTGGTGACTTGTTAGATCTAACAAGTCTGGCCCCCTTGAGAACACAAACCATTTGGGGAGACGCCCTTTTGCCAGAAATCCGAGGGACTGATGGATTCTTAAAAGGCACGGAGCATGGAGACATGGATCTTGCTGCCCTTGACATTTTATTTCCCCTCAGAGAAAAACACACCCAATTTCTGAGGAACTAAGTGAGAACGAGAAACAGGCACTGGAAATCAGGTTCTGCAGCTTTGCACTGGCCTGTGCATATTTGGAGAGGTGGGTGAAGTTTGCCTCTGGCCATTTACAGGAACAATCGAATTCAGAGGAAAAAGTGTATTTCAAATCTTAAATTTGGCTCAGTTAAACCAGTAACTCAACAGCAGATACCCTTGCATACTTTCCCTGAATTTTAAGAATACAAGGAAAAAATCAGAACAATCAGAGCTGGAGTTATGCAGCCTTCATTTACTTATCTATTCAATAAATATTAGATGTTCTCTCTCTGTCAAGCTGTGCTATTCCCTGGGAATATAGTACTAGAACATGGAATAGGAGACCTTGGCTGAGACAGAAATGGTCAGGGAACACCAATGCAAACAACAGCAAAGAGTTATCTAGTAAAGAGATGAAAGACAGCAAGGGCTGAGAACTCCAGGCAGACTACCCGGTAAAGAGGCCAAGAGGAAAAGGCATAAGGCATGGAGTAGCAAAAGCAAAAACAAAAGGGAGGAAGTAGATAGTGGTGAGGGAGGAGAGATGGGAAGGCCGTGGAGCACACTATTGCTCATATTATGAATTTTGGTTTCTCACAGCACCATGGCTAATGCCTGTAATCTTAGCACCCTGGAGGCTGAGGCAGGAGGATTGCTTGATCTCAGGAGTTTAAGACTAGCCTGAACAAGAGGAAGACCCAACCCTTACAAGAAATTAAAAAGAAATTTTACCCTGGCATGGTGGCTCTTGCCTGTAGTCCTAGCCATGCTAGAGGCTGAGGCAGGAAGAGCACCGAAACCCAGGAGTTTGAGGTTGCAGTGAGCTACAGTACACCACTGCAGCCTATTTGGGGTGATGAAGTAGGACTCTGTCCCAAATTAAAAAAAGAAAACAAGGAAAATGAATCCCCCTCTTCATTCCCTTCCCCTTTCATTAAAATAATTTATTTTCCTTTGTTTTTTATTTAAGGGTAATGCAAAACCATAGAAAGATTTTAAATTGTGTGTTTGCTACATTTAGGATAATTGTTTAGAAAGGTTAAAATTACGACTTTGATACACACATAAAATAAACACATGTCAAAGATTATATTTAACTCATTAATAAATAAGAACATCTGTTAAGATATTCCACCTGCTTCATCGGAAAATCCAAAGCACAGATGTATACTTACATAGACTATCAGGATTGCTGAAATGAATTTGATTAATAGATGCCTGATTGGCCAATATGCACAGGGCAATTATGTTTGCACAATTTGCATTTTTTCAGATAAGAAGAGTTGCATTATTATTGGTTTTCCATAAGGTTACAAGTTATAAACTAGATCAAAGGTAATGAAAAGCTGAGATAACCTGGAAAGGTATTCTAGGTTGTAAACCCAGAAATCTTGTTTTTGCCTAGTTCAAATCTTCTTGATACTACTCACCCCCAAAATACAGATAAATATTTAGGTATTTGGCATGGGAAAGAGGGCTGTTGTAGGCAGCCTCTAAGATGGTCTCCAGTGATCCTTATTTCCAGGTATTCAACCTGTTTGTAATTTCCTTTCCTTTGAAGGTGGGTATGACTCACTTTAACTAGTTACTTTTTAGATTCTAAGTTACCAAAACAAACAAACAAACAAACAAGCAAACAACTGCCTCCAGTGCTTTCTCTTGTTTTCCTTCTAGCTCACTCAGTTGATGAAGCTGGCAGCCATAGTATGTGCTGCCCTATAGGGAGGCCCATGCAGCCAGGAACTGCTGCATCTGGCCAACAGCATGTGAAGAAGCTTGGCAGTGCATCTTCTGAGGCCTGACAATGACAAAGTATTGGGCATAGAGCTGGATCCTCGTCTGCTCAAGTTTTGCAATGACTGTAGTTCCAAACAACTCCTTGATTACAGCCTGTGGGAATCTTTGAAACTGTGGAACCTGGCCACACCTGTAGACTTATCCTCAGAAACTGTGCAATAAGAAATGTTCATGTTTTAAGTAGTTCAGTATTGAGATAACTGGCTACTCAGGAATAGACAACTGATGCAAAGGCCCAGGAGCTCATAAATGATTGGCAGATCGTGAGATTTAAATACTGGTTAAAGTTCCATTTGGAGATAGAATTTTAGAACCTTACAAGATCTGAAGCCCATTATAATTTTGGTAAAGTATCTTAAGTAAAACTGTTTAGTTACCAAGTGATGGTCCTGGGTCCAGATTTCAGGTTTATTTCTAATGTAGCCTGATATTCAGGCATTCATTTTCCATGTATATTAATTAATCATGTACTTGGCCCTAGAGCTATGAAAGAAAAAAATATACTATTTTCTGCTTTCAAGGAACTTACACTGGATTGAGATATACAAATACATAATAAATTAAAATGTAGTGCTGAGATGCTAGGATAAAGTAATGCATAATAGTTGCAAAATCAATAGGCTGCTACAGTAAACATTTATCAGTTTAAAGGATCAGTGTTGGCCCCAGAACTCTGTTGTAATTTGAAATGATATTTTTTAAAAAGGGTCCACTAAAGATAGTATAATCAGGAATCCTTATATTGTTTACTCCTGACACTTGGTATCTGAATATAGCTAAGAATTCCCAGAAAAAGAAAGCATACAACAAAACTCCACACTTGTCTTAAATTCTACTTTCCTGACGCACTCTATGCTGAAATTATACAGGACTTTGAGCTCTGAGTGTCCATTAACAATATATGGGAAAAGAAAATGTGGCATGTGTGCATGATTCAGCTTTACAAGAAAGAGAAAAATTCTGTCATTTGAACAGCATGTTTGAACCTGAAGGACATTGTGCTAAGTGAAATTAGTCAGACACAGAAAGACAGATACTGCATGTTCTTACATATAGTGGAATCTAGAACAATCAAACTCATAGAGAACAGAATGGTGGTGACCAGAGACTGGGAAATGGGGGGATGAAGAGATGTTGAAAGGTGAAAGTGTCTATGTTAGACGGGAGGAATACAACCTTAGCTTGATCTAGTCATTCCATGTTGTACACATGTACTATGGCATCACTTTGTACCCCACAGATACATATAATTATAGTTTGTCAATATTCAATTAAATAAATAAATGAAATTAAAACAATATAGTTTCACATCTTTGCCCCTGGTGCAAACCAACTTGTATAATCATCTCATAGTAAAATTTTATTACCAAGCTCTAGTCAATTTTTTTTTATTATTAAATCATAGCTGTGTACATTAATGCAATCATGGAGCACCATACATTTGTTTTATAGACTGTTTGACACATTTTCATCACACTGGTTAACGTAGCCTTCCTGGCATTTTCTTTTCTTTTCTTTTTTTTTTTTATTGTTAAATCATAGCTGTGCACATTAGTGCAATTGAGGGGTACAATGTGCTGGTTTCATATACAATCTGAAATATTCTCATCAAAATGTTCAACGTAGCCTTCATGGCATTTTCTTAGTTATTGTATGTAGACATTTGTATTCTGCATTTAGCAAGTTTCACATGTACCCTTGTAAGATGCACCACAGGTGTAATCCCACCAATCACCCTGCCTCCGCCCATCCTCTCCCTTCCCTCCTCTCCGTCTCCCCCTTCCCCCTATTCTTAGGTTATAACTGGGTTATAGCTTTCATGTGAAAGCCATAAATTAGTTTCATAGTAGGGCTGAGTACAATTGGATAGGTTTTCTTCCATTATTGAGATACTTTACTAAGAAGAATATGTTCCAGCTCCATCCATGTAAACATGAAAGAGGTAAAATCTCCATCTTTCTTTAAGACTGCATAATATTCCATAATGTACATATACCACAATTTATGGTATATGTCTTAGTCCATTTAAGACCAACTGGAATATCACCTCTGTCAAGCCTCAGGCAGAGTGGGTGACCCTCCCGTTTATCCTGTGTATTGCCTCCAGTTCCCTTGCTACTGGCTGCACAGCAGGAGGCAACATTGGGGGAGGGAGGAGGGCATGGTGGGCTTTGACTGGTCTGTGACTTTTTTTTTTTTTGAGACAGAGTCTCACTATGTTGCCCTCAGTAGATCTGTGATCACAGATCACAGCAACCTCAAACTCTTGGGCTTAAGTGATTCTCTTGCCTCAGCCTCCCAAGTAGCTGGGACTACAGGCACCTGCCACCACATCCAGCTATTTTATTGCTACAGTTGTCACTGTTAATTTTAGCTGGCCCAGGCTAGGTTTGAACCTGCCAACCTCGGTGTATGTGGCTGACGCCCTACCCACTGAGCTATGGGCACTGCCTGGTCTATGATTTTCTGATTGTGGTCCAGATGAGGCTCAACACCAGTTTTGACTCTGGTTTTTCTCATTCCTTTCATCGTGGTCTAAAAACATTTTACTCAGGTTGGTATCAGCTCTTCCCTTAGACTCCCAAAGTGCTGGGATTATAGGCATGAGCTCCATGCCCAGTTCCTATTTTTCCATATCTTCATCAGCACTTGCTATCCTGTCTTTTTGATTTTATGCCATTGAAAGGTAACAAAGATAAATTTTAAAGATAGTACCTCATTATTCTTTTTTTAAATTTCAGATTGATATGAGGGTACAAATGTTTAGGTTACACTGTTTTTGTTTCTAAGGTAAAGTGCAAGTTGTACTTTATCCCCCAGGTGTGCTCATTATTTCTTTTGATTTGCATTTCCTGAATGACTAATGATATTGAACATTTTTTTATGTGAATATATCATGTTCATTTGCATATCTTCCTTGGAGAAATGCTTATTCAAATTTTGTTCACTTTTAATTGGATTTTTAGTCGGGTTATTAATTTGAGTTCTTTATAATGTTCTGGATACAAGTCCCTTATTAGGTATATGGCTTGCAGATACTTTCTCCTACTCTGTGAATTCTTAATGGTTTTGTCTGTAGCATAAAGCTTTTAAAATTTTGATGTTGTTCAATTTATCTAACTTTTTTTGTTTACTTCTGCTCTTGGTGTCATAGCTAAGAAACGGTTGCCTAACCCAAAGTCATGAATATTTATTCCTATGTTTTCCTATAAAAGTTCCATAGTTTCGGTTTTTATATTCAGATCTATAATTCATTTTTAGTTAATTTATGTTTTAATATAAAATTGGAGTCTAACTTCCTTTCTGTGTATGTGGACATCTGTCTGTCCCAGCACTGTTTGTTGAAAACTCTTCTTTCTTGTGTTGAAATTATCTTAGGGCACTCTTCAAAAATCAATCAGCCATGTATTTATCGGTTTATTCCTGGACTCAGTTTTATTTCAGTAGGACAAATATACTAATTTCTGCATGAAAGGTCCTTGAGATTTTGATAGGGATTGTGTTAATCTGTGTATCAGTTGAGGACTATTATCATCTTAACAATATTTGGATTCTGATCTGAGAACATGGAATGTCTTGTTATTTGTTTACTCAGCAGTTCTCAACCTGTGGATCATGACACACAGGAACTGTATTAAAGGGCTGCGGCATCAGGAAGGTTGAGAACCACTGATTTAGGTCTTTTTTAAAAAATATTTTGTATTTTTAATTTTACAAGTCTTGCACTTCTTCAGTTAAATTTATTCTTAAGTATTCTATTATTTTTAATGCTATTATAAGTTAAACTGTTTTTAACTTTCAGTTTTGGATTGTTTATAGATCATTTATAGAAATACAATTGATTTTTATATATTGATCTTGTATGCCGCAACTTTGCTGAACTCATTTGCTAGTTCTAGTAGTTTTTTTTAGTATACTCTTTAGTAATTTTTATGGACAAAATGATGACAACTGCAAATAGTTTAACTTCTTCCTCTCCAATCTGGGTGTTTTTTTTTTTTTTTGTTTGTTTGTTTTTTTTTAAATTTTTGTTGCTTGAATGCCCTGGCTAAAACCTCCAGCAGAATGTTGCAGATAAGTAATGAGATCAGACATACTTATCTTGTTCTTGATCTTAGGGGAAAGCGTTTAATCTTTCACCTCTAAGTAAGAGCCTACGTAAGTGTTTTTGAAGCTGTCCTTTATTGGATTTAGAAACTTCCCTTCTATTTCCTTGCTTGCTGTGTTGTATGTGTTTTGTCAGGAGAAGATGTTAGATTCTGTCAAATTTTTTTTGGTGTTTGTCAAGGTGGTCATGTCTTTTATCTTATTAATATAATATGTTAAGACAATCTAGAATTCCTGGAATAAATCACACTTTGTCATGGTGTATAATCTTATTTATATATTGTTGGATTTAGTTTGCTAATATTTTATTCAGGATTTTTATTTTATTTTTATTTCTATTTATTTTTTTAATTAAATCATAGCTGTGTACATTAATGTAGTAATGGGGTATAATGTGCTGTATAATTTTATATACAATTTGGAATATTTTCATCAAACTGATTAACATAGACTTCATGGCATTTTCTTAGTTATTGTGTTCAGACATTTATATTCTACATTTAGTAAGTTTCACATGTACCCTTGTAAGATGGACTTTAGGTGTGGTCCCACCAATTACCCTCCCTCTACCCATCCTTCCCCTTCCCCTTCCTTTCCCCTTTCTCCTTTCCCCATATTCTTGGGCTATAATTGGGTTATAGCTTTTATATGAAAGCTATAAATTAGTTTCATACTAGGGCCGAGGACATTGGATACTTTTTCTTCCATTCCTGAGATACTTTACTAAGAAGAATATGTTCCAGTTCCATCCATGTAAACATGAAAGTGGTAAAGTCTCCATCTTTCTTTAAGGCTGCATAGTATTCCATGGTGTACATATACCACAATTTATTAATCCATTCATGGGTCGATGGGCACTTAGGCTTCTTCCATGATTTAGCAATTAGTGGGATAGACACTATGCCTCCTAAAAAAACTGAAAATGCTAGATATTCACTCTCCCTTGTAACTCTACTGTCACACCTCCCTGTGAAAAACTTTGAGGGGCTAGAAGTAATAGCAGACTCTTTTATCACAGTGACAGTAGATGTACTTCTAATGTCAAATTTATGATGTATCAATACGATGGGCATTAAGGCTGGTGGCATTAGCAACGGCAATGAAATTGTATTCCTGGTAGAGAAGTTGCAGCACTGAAAAGTGTAGTACTTGATGGTGAAGGTAAAGATTTCCTTATCAGTCCAGGACTGTAGCATATTGTTTAAAAATGAAAATAGAAGAAACTAAAGAAAAATGACAAAATGTTAATATCTGTTTAAAATTGGTCATGGGTGCACAAATGTCTGTTATAGTACTTTTCATGTTTAAAATATTTCGACATTAGAAATAAAGGAAAAAACTGCATTAAGTACTTTAGCTAAAAAGAATTAGTGATGTTAAACTCATTATTGATATAAATTTGAAGACTTTTCTATTACTGGATGGAAGTAATTCTGGTGATGTTATTTTTAGCATTATTCTCCTTGAAAGATCACATTCATTAAATAAATGGTGATATAAAATATATAATAAATAAATATGTAGAGGTTGCATACATATGACATATGCATTTGTTTCTGATGTTTGCTTGTTTCAGATAGAATATTTTGTAAAGAAATCCGGATTTAAATATGGGTACTTAATCTTTCTGAAACTTTGTTTTATTTTAGTGCTCCCAATTTATTTTCTCCAAACTAATTTGAGAAAAGACACACTTTTTTTTTGTGTGTGGTGTCTCCCTGGTAGTGTGCTATGATGTTCATAGCAACTTCAAACCCCTTGGCTCAAGCAATCCATTTGCCTCAGCCTCTGGACTAGCTGGGACTACAGGTGTCCACTATGACTATAGGCTATTTTCTAGAGATAAGGTCTCGCTCTTGCTCAGGCCGGTCTCGAACTCCTGAGCTCAGGCAATCCATCTGCCTCAGCATGCCAGAGTGCCAGGATTACAGGCATGAACCATCGTGCCCCGCCTAAGGTATACTTTTTAACTCAATGTGTTGCTGAACTCTCTGGAGACTGTGTGCTTCTGTATATAAAATTAGAGTACTATTAATTATTTATTTATAAGTTTGTAAGCATTAAATAGCATGTGCATAAAAATTTGTTAACTCTATAAAAGCTACATTAAAGGTCGATATTAGCCTTTTGATTTCTGCTTTCAATTTCCTTACACTAAATCCCAAAAGATTAATACATATTTCTACATTTATTTATTGAGTACCTAAAGTCCAAGTACAAAATTCACTGCTGTCATTATATCAAAATGAAAAAGAAAGTAGATATTAGTCAATATTTGCCTATGGAAAGCCAAGCCAAGCTTGTGATCTAAAACAGGGAAGTCCCTTCCTTCCTTCCTTCCTTCCTTCCTTCCTTCCTTCCTTCCTTCCTTCCTTCCTTCCTTCCTTCCCTCCCTACTTCCTTCCTTTTCTTCCTTCCTTCTTCCTTTTTTAAAAATTGTTTTTGGACAGAGTCTTGCTGTGTCATCATGGGTAGAGTCAACGGGATCATCATAGTTCACTGCAAACTCAAATTTCTGGGCTCAAGTGATCCTCCTACCTCAGGAGCTACAGGTTTGCACCACAAGTCCTGGCTAATTTTTTTATACTTCTACAGATGGAGTCTCACTCTTGCTCAGGCTGGTCTTGAACCCTTGAGCTCCAGTGATCTTCTGCCTTGGCCTCCCAAAGTGCTAGGATTGCAGGTGTGAGCTGCCGTGCCCAGCTTGTAATATTTTTTCTTTCCATCAAAAGAACTAATGGGCCATTTCAGGGCAACATGTACCTCAGATCCTGCTTTTATAATATACATTCCAAAAATGGAATGATTTTCTAGCAAACTCCTGGATTGAGAAAAAAAGTTCTATAAAATCTTTGACATCCATAATAGTATTTCTTTTAGTGTGGGTCTTAGTTTTGTTTTGCTTTCATTTTTGCAGGCTTATTCTACTAAATAATAAATTCTTGATTAGCTTTTTTTTTTTTGCCCATTTTAAGGATGCCATCTCATTATTTTCTAGATTCCATAGTGTCATCAAAAAGTTAGCTACCAGTCTTACGAATGCTCCTCTGGAGACAGTGTTCACCCCCCCCCCCCCCAATTGGTTACTTTAAAGATATTTATTTGTCTTAGGTTTTTAGTAGTTTGGCTTTCATTAACATTGGTTTGTTTTTCCTTATACTTACCTTGCCAGAGGCTTGCAGAGCTTTTTGATTTTGTGTGTTGCTGCCCTTTATTGCTTTTGAAAACTCTTGACTATTATCTTTTCAAATACAGCTCCTACTTCAATTTTTTTCTTTCTTCCCCCCTCTGGACTCCAGTTTATATGTAGGTTAGCTTTTCACTGTGTTTTACATATCCCTTATGTTCTGTGTTGTCTCTCTCTTGTTTTCTTCATCTATGCCTCAGGTTGAATATTTTCTATTAACTTATCTTTGAATTCAGTAATCTTGTCTTTTGCTATGTCTAATTTGATTTTAAGCATCACTGACTAGTTCTTAATTTCAAATAATATTATATATTTCTCAGGTCCAGATTTTCATTTGACAATACGATTTTTCCAGAGATGATTCTTTTACTTTGTTCCTCAGATAATGGGAGGAACTGATCACCTCAATCCAATACAGGATTCCCCAGATTGGTTTTAGTTTGCAATTATAGAAAACACAGCCAACTTGTGGCTTGACTGTATTCCTCAGGCATTTCCCTCCCAGGTTTTTGATTAAGAGCCTAGCAAGTCTCTTCCATTTCAGCCCTGTACCACTGGGAGATTTGGCTGTACCTTTTATATTTTTTGAGTGTATGTAATTCATTGGTTTCCTATCTCAAGCAGCTTCAAAATCAGGCAAAGTTATTTAGGGGGAGACAAATGGAATATTTGAAGGACACCCTCTCTCTCTAGTGTACTTATCTTCCAAGTACAATGACATGGTAGGGGACTTTGCTTTGTTTCTAGCCAAAATCAACAGGCTCTTGTGCTACTTCAGATCTCAAAAACCACTGTGAGAAAATATTTCATGGGTTCAGAGTTACTGTAATTTACAATAGGCCATTCAATACATGTGAACTTGAAAGGCTTCCCAGTTATCGTTTCTTCCTTTGGAATTCTTTTACCTAATAGAACCTAGTCTTATAATCAGCAAGTTTCTCCAGGGACAAAAACATCTGAAGATTATAAGTTTACCTAGAAAAGTTCTAGAATTTTAGTATTTCTGGTCCTCCTGGCTTCCACAATTCTCCAATGTGTTTTATAATATGATTTTCACAATTTATACATAGTTTTATCTAGCTGCCACAGTGGGAGCATTGGCCTGCAGCCACCTACTACATTCTACTCTGAAGTGGAAGTCCTAGGACATAGTTTTGAATTATGTTCCTGAAAGCTTAGACTCAAGCTTGGTTCTATAGTCTTCTTGGTGTTTCTTCAAGACACTCACAAGATCTTTTTATAATTCTCAAACCTACCACTCCCACCTTATTCAGGAAGAATCTGCCTCTGTTCCTTATAACAAAGAAACTTGACTATTGCAGTGGAAATGGAGGATGAGAAAAGAAGGTGCTGAGAGAATCACTGTATCATAAGAAGATGATGGCTGGGATAGAAAGGCCACACTGTGTGCAGGCATTTCAGGACTGTGGACAAAGCAAAGTGCTCTGATTATCAGCAGCATGTGTAAGCCTAACTCTAAACAGACCGAGTGGGAGCAGTCACACTTCTGTGGACACTACATTAGGATATGCAGTGACCAGGCAGATGTATCTGCTTCAATATCTCCATTTGCAGACACAGTGAGAAAGGAGGTCAATGCTCTAACCAAATGGAAAACCATAACCAGAGGAAATCACAAGGCTCAGACACTTCCTGCCCTTTGCTGTTTGGAGATTAAGGTTTATCTTGTTCCCAGAGGCCATAGTTGGGAAGAAGGAGTTGGAAGAAAAGTGAAAATCTGGAAATAGTCACTTTAAATAGACTATTTCCATATAAAGCCACCAGGATACATTTAGCTGGCAATCTTGAGAGCCAAGATGAAGTAAGTAATTTAAAAAACAGAAAGTCGTATTTATTCATGTCTGAGTATATGGACGATAGATTTCAAACCCTTGACAATACATGGTGAGACATAGTCTGATGTTGATGTAGGAAAGTTTTTCCTTTGGTTGTGGTAGACAAATACTAAAAATTCAATTAAAGTTATCAAAAATGGCTCATTACCTGTAGTTCAATGGTTAGGGTGCTGGCCATGTACACTAAGGCTGGCAGTTTTGAACCCAGCCCAGGCCTGCTAAACAACAATGACAACTACAACAAAAAAATAGTCGGGCATTGTGGTGGGAGCCTGTAGTCCCAGCCATTTGGGAGGATAAGGCAAGAGAATTGCTTAAGCCCGTGAGTTTGAGGTTGCTGTGAGCTGTGATGCCACAACACTCTACCAAGGGTGACATAGTAAGACCCTGTCTCAAAAAAAAAAAAAAAAAGAAGAAAAAAGGTTTATAAAAGAAATGTGTAACTTTATTATACCTGAATTTAACCAATAAAATCTCTCTTTATTTTTTTCTGGAAAAATTGCATTTTCCTTGGATAACAACAAACACCAAAGGAAAAAATTGCATTTTCTTTGGATAATAACACAAAAGTAGTTGAATGATCGCAGAAAACATTCTAAAGCCTATAGTTTGAATACTTAAAACTTGGCACCTAAGGCTATAACTGCAGGCAGAAGGAGGACTGAAGACCCCATACTTAGCAAGGGAAAACAACCCAGAAAAAGGGAAAAATTAAAAAGTAAGCTGAGTGAGGCAGAACAAAGAAAAATCAGCTAGCTTAACTTTAAACCAGCTGCTGCTAAATTTCTTATCTGAGTGAGTTTCTTGCTTTTCCTGGAGCTCTGGCCTATTGGAGATATAGCTTACTAATAACCCTGTTTGGTCTGTAAACACTCTGAGGAATAATGGCCACAGAAAATGCTGTGGCAAGGCCTGGAAAGATAAATTAACTAGGCTGTTTCCTGCTCAGTAAACAGTCAAAGCAAACACCCATTGCAGAGATTTCTATTTGGCTGGGGCAGAGATCAAGGGAACAGTTCAAGCCCTGAAATATGGGTAGGAGGGCTTATATCCCTTATCATAGAGGAAGACCTTCTGTGGTGGTGATGAGAGGAGAATTCCTCTCTCGCACTGATTCTTCAGAGGAGATTGATGCCAGTGGCGTTTTACTCCATAGTGAACTAGCAGTTTAATACCTCCCTAGGAATCTGTGTGTGTGCCTTCAGACATGAGGCTGCCCCCACAAAAGTCCAGATTTCTCAAGACTGCTCAGACCCTTAAGGTTAATGATTATAGAAACAATAGGAGCTGACATGCTCACTCAATAAAAGCTGAGTGGAACTGACACTCAGGGCCACCGTCAGAATCCCACAAGTGAGCGGTGGTCCCTTGAGTTTCCACCTTTGAAAATTCTATTCTGTGTCATGTGTCTTTCTCATAGTTTCTAACTTTATATTTCTTTAGTCAGTGGCTGCCAGATCCACAGGTCTTAAAGGACCCTGCCCCCAGAGCAGGACCCAGGCAATAGCAAGATCTTACTTCCCTCTTTATTTAAGAAGATATCTACATAGTAGACCAAATGAAAAATCAGAGAATTTTTGTTTGAGCTCTTTTGAGTTCCAGAGAATAGAGAAACACTTACTTTCCATTAGTGAATGAAGTTCATTCTAAATTTATCTGTTTATTGAATGACTAGGACTCAGTGGTATATAGTAGGAAATGATTTCTTTGTCCCTCCACTACCACCTAACTCCAAAAATGAAGTACCTAAAAAATCAAACAAAAACATTCTGCCACTTTCCCCTTCCCTGCCCCTGCATGACAGTTCAACAAGATCCCAGAACCTTTTAGTAACTTTCAGATCTGAGAATTTTTTCATTTTTCAAGTGATACTCTGGAAGTCCAGTCCAGACTACTATGAAGTTCTGATCTCATAGCTAATTCAGATATTCTCCCTTTCTGTACACAGCCCCAACTCCCACCCAGATCTGTGACTCAAGAACTAGCAGTAGTGGTTTC
The DNA here is from genome assembly GCA_963574355.1 of Loris lydekkerianus. Classification (NCBI taxonomy): domain Eukaryota; kingdom Metazoa; phylum Chordata; class Mammalia; order Primates; family Lorisidae; genus Loris; species Loris lydekkerianus. Next base: position 41,707 of record CAUYPK010052452.1, on the reverse strand, counting down.
TTCATGCCCTCCTCTTCCTCCTACTTCATCTTCTGGCTTGTCCAGGATGTGGGATTACAGGAAAAGGAATAACCCCTTTAATTTTGCTGGGGATCTTTCTCCCTTAGCTAACACTGTCTGAACATCAAGGCTTTCTTTGTACAGGAGTCCAGATACTATCTCTTAAGTGTGATTCAACCATAGATTCTTCTCACACACTCTAGTTTCCACCCTCAACCTCCACACTGTATTGTTCCCTGATGCAGACAATACAGTTTATGGCTAAATTATCATAATGTGATTTCAGATCCAATTCTTCTCTATACTTCTTTGGTATTGTACCATGGAATTCCCTGCCTTGACAGTCCACCTTTCTTTAACAAGACACTTTTGGAGATGTCCAAATTGCCTTTAGCTTTGAGGAAGGGGGGATATTTGGAAAACCAGGGAAGTACTTTTGCATGATAGAGACTCTTAAAGTAGATTTCAGAAGGCAACAATCAAGATCCCATATTGATCCTTAGGGGACGGAGAAATCAGCCCCTTTTAGGTCCTTCTGTTTACTTTTAGGTTCTAAAATTGAAGGATTTCTAGGGCTGGGTGTGGTGGCTCATGTCTATAATCCTAGCATTCTGGGAGGCCAAGTTGGGTGGATTGCCTGAGCTCATGGCTTCAAGACCAGCCTGAGCCAGAGCGATATGTCTAAAAACAGCTGGGCATTGTGCTGTGTCCCTGTTGCCCTAGCCACTTGGGAGCCTGAGGCAAAAGGCCATGGCACTCTACTGGGAGTGACAAAATGAGACTATCTAAAAAAAAAATACACATATAAAAAAAATTGAATGATTTCTGTCATTCAATAGCTTTAATTAAAAAATATGATCTTATAGGGGTAGAGAAGAACTCCAAATAGATCTAAAATCTAAACGTATGGTGGGTACCCTGCATTTGTTGGGGGGTTAGGGTGTAGAAGACGTAAGTTTCCTCACATAGTAACACAAAAAAATTTTGACGTGTATTTGAATGCAGAACATTCATATTTAATAGATTCACTTATTGTTTCCTCACTCACTTTTAGACCCTAAAAATGATAAATAATATGAAATACATGGGTTTAAATAAAGTTAAATTTCTCAGACAGAGCATTTCATTTCAATCACTTTCTTTTCCTTTGGAGAATGTTGACTTTTTACCATTTTCCCCCAATCCTATATATGTTGCCACAAAGCACATTTGCACATTTTTTCCCTAGAAAATTATGTTGTATAGAATAAGCTTTACAGAAGTCTGTTATTGTCAGCTTTGAAGCAAATTCCATGCATCAAACTTTCCTATAGAAAAGCCAGATACAAGTACAGAGCAATTAAATGACAAAAATGAGAAACACAGAACTTGACCATGTGCTTAGTGTTTCTTCTTCCCGGTGGGAATTTATTTCAGCAGTTGATAACTGGTTTTTGGAAAGAAAGTTTCTACAGTATGACATGCATTTATCATTCAGATGTCACGGGGCTTATACATTTGGGCAAAATGTTCAACTTTCTAGATGGAACAAACAACTTAAAAAATTAAATTAAATCCATCAAAAATTCTCATGACTTTTACAAAATAGTATGACAATTTTCTAAGTCTTGGCAGCACCTGCTTGTGTGCATATGTAAATACATTCATATGTATTCTTATTTAGTACTGTTGTATGTGGACATTTATGCTTCTAAGAAACTCAAAGTAGAAGGGGATTTTTCTATCTGTGAAAATAAATAACTTATAATATTCTATAGATTTCTTTTATCTTCCCAACATTCCATACTTAATCCAGCTGGGTGTGGTGGTTCATGATTGTAATCTCAGCACTTTGGGAGGCTAAGGTAGGAGGGTTGCTTGAGGCCAGAATTTCAAGACCAACCTGGGGAACACAATGAGACCACATCTCTATCAAAAATAAATAAATTAAATAAATAAATAAATAAATAAATAAATAAACAAATAAATAAATAAAATAAAGAGCTGGATGTGGTATTGTGTACCTGTAGTCCCAGCTACTCCAGAACGCAGAGGCAAGGAGGGTTGTTTGAGCTCAGGAGCTTGAGGCTGGAATGAGCTATTGATACAGGGTTCTCCCATGCAAGGCTGGCCTGGGGACCCTAGTTTTCTCAGGCCTAGACAATTTCATGAAGGAACTGCCTTAAACTTTTGCCCTGGGCTGGAGGCACTGCATTCATGCATTTGTTAATACACTCATTGACCTTGAAAAGGTGTTTTTCCACCTATCAAGTCCTGACAAAAATATAATATATACCCCTAAAGACAGGACTTAAGGGAGGGATTTCTGACTTGGGTCTTCCCCCTTTGCCAGAAGTTCTGGTACTTTTTACTCCTTCTGTATTCCTTCCTTCCTTCATTTACTTAGAGACAGAGTCTCACTTTCTCACCCTTGGTAGAGTGCTTTGGCATCATAGCTCACAGCAACCTCAAACTCCTGGGCTTAAGTAATTCTCTTGCCTCAACCTCCCAAGTAGCTGGGACTACAGGCGCTTGCCACAACACTTGGCTGTTTTCAGAGGCGAGGTCTCCCTCAGGCTCAGGTTGGTCTCCAACCTGTGAGCTCAGGCAATCCAACTGCCTCAGCTTCCCAAGTGCTGGGATCACAGGCGTGAGCCCCAAAATTCTATCTTACCACTGATCTGTGGTCTGTGAATTCATTCTTTGAATCCCAAAGACCAAAGATCTACTGAGCAAGAAATTCCAGTAACACTATGATCAGGCCATTGCACTCCAGCCTAGGGCAACACAGCAAGACCCTGTCTCAAACAAAACCCACTCTAACTAGGTCAATGCTATAATGAAAATATTAATTATTGAATACTTTCTAAATGTTAGGACTTTTAATACCAATTTAGTAATTTAATTTTTTTTTTTTTTTTTTTTTTTTGAGACAGAGACTCACTATGTCACCCCCAGTAGACTGCTGTGGCATCACAGCTCACAGCAATTTCAAACTCTTGGGCTTAAGTGATTCTCTTGCCTCAGGCTCACAAGTAGCTGGGACTATAAGTGCCCATCACAACACCTGGCTATTTTGTTGTTGTTGTTGTTGTTGTGTAGTACCCAGCTAAAGGCCCCCTAAAGGCCCCCAACTGTCTCAGCCTGAGACCCTGCATGTCTCAAATCCCTCCCCCCTTGGATTAATTCCTCAAGCAGGTTTCAGAATAGAACAAGGAAGTTCCCAGGAACTCCTAGCAACAGGTAAAACAATTGTAGAACTTACCCTAACCCCCTAGCAATAGCTAAACAATGGTGAAAAACTTACATAAGCAAAGGTTCCCAGGCTACGGTATCTCCCAAGCTGTCTCCATGTCAACCTTTAAGATGTACACCATGCAATTGCCACGCTGTAGCCCCCTGACTGTAATCCCGCCCTCATGCCAACCGCATGCTGTAGCCCCCCTGAGCCAATTCTGTAACCCCAGCCCTGGACTAACTAACTACCATGTTCTGCTTTTGTTTTTGCTTGCTTGCATGGCAACAAAAAAGGTATAAAAGGCAACCTGCTTTTCTCTTCAGGGCTCTTTGCCTTTGGGTGGCGGCCCACCTGTGGCTGTGTAATAAATCACCATCTGATTTATACCTAAAGTGGGGTCCGAGTTTTTCTTCCAGGTGGCATGAGTACAACAGTTGTAATTGTCATTGTTGTTTAGCAGGCCTGGGCCAGTTTCAAACCTGCTGGCCCAGGTGTATGTGGCCAGTGCCCTAACAACTGAACTACGGGTGCCGAGTCTAGTAATTTAATCTTAACAGTGACCTTATGAGGTAGATACTAATAGTACTTGTTTTTTCAGATGAGGAAAATGAGGTTTGGAGAAAGCTTCACAGGCTCATAGAGCTCATATGTGACTGAGTCTGGCTTGGAATCAGCCCACAGGTCTCCTAATTCTATGTCCTTAACTATTATGTTACACTGAAGTTGTAAAATGGGAAATGGACATCAAAAAAACTCAATCAGATTAAATAACAAGTGATAGATTCACCAATCAGATTAAATAACAAGTGATAGATTCACATAAAGTCTTTTCTTTTGATTTCTGCCTCTATGTTCATTGGGAATGGCACTTGGATTGCTTTTTGTTATAGCAAGAAGCCACACAACATGATGTGAAGAACTGAAAGCTGACTGTCTAGAGCAAGAATTGATAAAGGCTTCTTTGGGGACTAATAGCACCACTTATTACAAATACTTGTTATCCTGACCCATGGAGATTCTTCTTTAGCAAGATTGGGACACAATTTAGGAATCTATATTTTAAATCTCCTTGGAGGTTTCTCTGATCTCTAATTTAGATCAGAGAATTCCAGTTCAGCTCCCTTCAGAGCTACTCCATTGTTATTGTTTCAGTTTACTGAACTCTATTATTAAACTGTAATCCAAAGTCCTTAATTTTAACACATCTCTTTAAATAGATTTTTTTTTTTTTTGGCCAGGGCTGGTTTGAACGCCACCTCCGGTATATGGGGCTGGCTCCCTACCCCTTTGAGCCACAGATGCTGCCCCTTTTTAAATAGATTTTAAGTTTGCTTAAAGAGATTAGTTTTTTAGCATTTGCTATGAAGGGATCAGTGTAGGGTTGCCCTGGCCAAAGCCATGATTACAAGGGTACTGTTATATTTTCTTCATTCAATGCTGGCTTTGTTTACTCGTTTTTTGTTCTTTTTTTTGAGACAGGGTCTCAGTCTTCCTACCAGACTAGGGTCACAGTGTCATCAAAGAGCACAGCAACCTCAAACTCCTGGGCTCAAGTGATCCTTTTGCTTCAGCCTCCTGAGTAGCTGGGACTATAGGCGCCTGCCATAATGTCCAGCTAATTTTTCTATTTTTAGTAGAGATGGGATCTTGCTCTTGCTCAGGGTGGACTTGAACTCCTAAGCTCAAATGATCCATCCCCCTTGGCCTCCTAGAGTGCTGGGATTACAGGTGTGAGCCACCACACCAGGCCTCTCTGCATTTTTATGTGCCTGAAAGGTCATGGCTATGAAGTTTATGTATAAATCATCTCCCTCTACTTTTTATTACTGTTACATTGATGGTGCTTTTGAGTTGGAGAAACAGAATGCTCCTACCTCTTTGTACCCTGCACTTTCTCCAGTGAAATACAGAAACTCTGCATGAATCTCGAGTTAGAGGATAGAGTCACAGGAGTTGAGGTTGGTGTGGCAAGAGGGACTCCTGAATGCAAAGTCCCTGGTCTAAGAGGCTGTATTTAAGGGGCAGGAAAGAAACCCACACCAGGTGAATAACCGATTAGGTCATCACTCCAAATGGAGAATCTAGGTAAGAGGGGGTGGAAAGGAAACAGGAAAACCAGAGTCAGGTCAAGGTGAGGCAGGAGAATTCTAAAGGCAGAGAAGAGCCTTAATGGAAAAGAATTTGCTGGGTGGCCAAAAAATGCTGAAGGTGCATTTTATCAGATACCCACAACCTGAGCTCTTGATGAAAAGAGGGTCCTGATGTTTTTCAGATGGCTGTATTTACAAAGATGAAGGAGATGGGGTGATGAACCATGTTGATAAAAATTACCTGCCCTTTATTTATTGCCTATAGAGACCGTCTGTGTACTATTAAAAGTATAATTGAACATAACAGTGCTCAGCTTCAGGTATTTATATTACATTTATAAATTATTACCACCTTTCAGCAAAGGCAGAATCAAAAGGTAGGACATAGTAACAAATGAATTCTGAGCCAAAGAAATTTGTTTTCTGCTTCTACCAATATTCTATCAGTGCCAGTAATTTTCAAATTGCAAGCTGCTGGGCATGGCCCTTAAAATCCACAACATCTAGTGTTTCCAGGTGGGGAGAGAGGACAGAGTCTTGCTCTTTCATAGCATTTTAATTTCTTCTTTTTATTTATTTTATTTTTTTTAAATTTTTATTGTTGGGGATTCATTGAGGGTACAATAAGCCAGGTTACACTGATTGCATTTGTTAGGTAAAGTCCCTCTTGCAATGATGTCATTTCTTCTTTTGTGGAGTTTGGCTGCCCACAATGGTGCAGCCTGAACTTTTATAGCATATTTATCAGATTACATAGCATTTGGAAATTGTGCTTATTTTGAGAGAATAAAAGTGTTTTGGAACTAAGCCATAGATCCAAAAAATAAGAGAAAGACCTAGCTGATATTCATGCTAGCAGCAGGAGAGATGCATAATTTTAGAAAGCCTGTATAAATAAATTGCAGCAAGAATTTGATTTTTACAACAGGAAACTTAAGAAATAGGATAGACAGTCCGTAGAATTCTATAGCCAGGGTTGGTTTTTCCGCATTCTTTAACCCTGATTGCAATAGATTAGCATTTTAGGGAAATATATGAGATTGGAAAAAAAGAGAAAGATCCTGAATTTCCTTAATACTTTATTAATTAAGAACTTTTTTTTTTTGGTTTTTGTCCAATTAGTGTACTTGTGTGTGGGAGTGTGTGTTCACTAATTCCTTATTCAATAAAGAAAAAAATGTATTTTTTGTCAATTATGATTATTATAAAACTGACATTTCTATGTGCCATTTCAGTTACAATAATTGTTAAGTAAGTTCGTATGATTCATGAATTAGAATGTGATTTTTTATAAAAATCATGGAAATCATGCATATATTTAAAACAAATTTACTTCAGTAGATTTAGAGGCTACGGGCTTTTTTGTTACCTGGATATATTGTATAGTGGTGAAGTCTGGGCTTTTAGTATAACCACCATCTGAATAGTGTACCTTGTACCCAATAAGTAATTGGGTAGCTTTCTCTTTTTTGAATGTCTAACATCTTTTATACCACCATATATAACCATTAATACCCATAGCTTGGATCCTACTTATAAGTGAGAATGTGAGGTATTTTGTTTTTTATTCCTGGGTTACTTCACTTAAGATAATGGCTTCCAGTTACATCCAAGTTACTTTAATTCTTTTTTTTGGGGGGGTGTCAGTAGTATGTGTGGGTGTATGTGAGTATTTTCTTTACATACTCACCAGTTGATGGGTACTTAGGTTGATTCTGTATCTTACAGCTTTGAAATTGCTAATTGTGCTGTGATAAGTACATAGTTGCAGGTTTTATTAATTTATTTTTATTTTTTTAGAGACAGAGTCTCACTTTATCGCCCTCAGTAGAGTGCTGTAGCATCACAGCTCCTAGCAACCTCCAACTCCAGGGCTTAGGCGATTCTCTTGCCTCTGCCTCCTGTTTAGCTGGGACTAAAGGCCCCTGTCACAATGCCCTGCTATTTTTTGGTTGCGCTTTGGCTGGGGCCGGGTTCAAACCCACCACCCTCCGTATATGGGGCTGGCGCCCTACCCACTGAGCCACAGGCATGGCCCACAGGTATCTTTTTTATATAATGATTTCTTTTCCTTTGGCTATAAACCTAGTTGTGAGATTGCTGGCTCAGATGGTAAATCTATTTTTAGTACTTGGGAAATCTCCATAGTGTTTTCCGTAGAGGCTGTACTAATTTACATTTCTACTAATGGCATATAAGTGTTCCCTATTCAGTATACCCAAAACAACATCTATTGTTTTTTCACTTTTTAATAAAAATGTCAGGGGTAAGGTGGTATCTCATTGTGTTTTTGACTTGCATTTCCCTGATGATTAGAGATATAGAGCATTTTTTTTTCATGTTTGTTAGCCATTTGCATGTCTTCTTTGGAAAAATATCTGTTCATATAATTTTCTTATAGATTCTGGATATTTGCCTTTTGTTGGATGTATAGTTTGTGTTTTCTCTCATTCTGTAGGTTGTCTATTGATTATTTCTTTTGCTGTGCACAAATGCTTTAACTTAATTAAGTCTGTGTGTGTGTGTGTGTGTGTGTGTGTGTGTGTATTTAGCATTTGCTTTTGGAGTCTCAGTATAAATTTTTTGCCTAGGCCAATGTCCAGAAGAGTTTGAGCTGCGGTTTTTTCCTAGAATTTTTGTTGTTTCAGGTCTTACATTTATCTTTAATCCACCTCAAGATTAATTTTTGTATATGGTGAAAGATGGGGATCAAGTTTGATTGTTCTGCATATGGCTATACAATTTTTCCTGTACCGTTTATTGAATAGAGGGTCCTTCCTTTGTATATGTTTTTGTCAGTTTTGTCAAATATCACTTAGTTATAGGTATATGATTTTATTTCTGGGGTCTCTTTTTTTTATTGCAGTAGATTCAGGGGGCAAATAGATGGATTGTCTAATGCTAATGGAGTCAGGGTATTTAGTGTAGTTGTCACCAGAATAGTGTACAGTGTACCCTATAGGTAATGTTCTATCCCTCACTCTAGTTCCCAAACCCACCCTGCTTAGGGTCCAATGTCCATCACATCACTTTATGACCATATATACTCATGGGTTAGCTCCCACTTGTGAGAACATGCATAAATTTGCTTTTTCATTTCTGAGATACTTTGTGAAGGATAATGGTCTCCAGTTTCATCCAAGTTGCTGGAAAATACATTATCTCATTCCTTTTTATGACTGAGTAGTACTCTATATATACATATTGTATGTTCCACATTTTCTTTACTCGTCAGTTGATAGACACTTAGATTAATTCCATGGCTTTGCTATTGTGAATTATACTGCAATAAACACTGGGGTGCAGGAGTCTTTTTGATATAATGAATTCTTTTCTTTTGGGTAGATACCCAGTGGTGGTACTGTTGCATCAAATGGTAGATCTGTTTTTAGTTCTTTGAGGAATCTCCTTCTGTTTTCCATAGAGATTGTACTAATTTACACTTCTACCAATAGTATATAAGTGATCTCTTTTCACCACATCTGTGCTAGCATCTATTATTTTTTGATTTATTAATAATGGACATTCTGACAAAAGAAAGGTGGTATCTCAATGTGGTTTTAATTTGCATTTTCTTAATGATTAGTGATGTTGTATTTATTGGCCATTTGCATATCTTCTTTTGGAAAAAATCTGTTCATGTCTTTTTCCTGCTTTTTGATGGTTTTTTTTTTTATGATTTATTTGAGTTCTTTGTGGATTCTGGATATTAGTCCTCTTTCAGTTGTGTGGTTTGTGAATATTTTATCCCATTCTGTAGATTGTCCATTTACTCTTCCTTTGTTTTGAGGAAATGCTTTTGTTTAATTAAGTCCCCTTTATTTTTGTTGTTGCTATATTTGCTTTTGGAATCTTAGTCATAAGTTCTTTGCTTAAGCCAATGTCCAGAAGAATATGTTTTCTTTTAGAATTGCTATGATTTTTGGTCTTACACTTAAGTCTTTAATCCATCTTGAGTTAACTTTTGTATATAGTGAGAGACAGGGATTAAGTTTCATTCTTCTATATGTGGGGGCAGTTTCAGTACAGTAGGTGCTAGTTCTTATTTGTAGATCTGGTAGGATTCAGCTGTGAATACTGGGTTGTGAATGATGTTTTTGCCTATTTTCTATGTAGAATATTTGAATATCAAGTACATGGTCTATCTGCCGTCTGCAATGGCAGATATCCTTAATTCTCTTTATAAAATTGATTTGTTTTATTTTTTTAACATACCATTTTAAAAGAATTTTTTTAGAGCAGGTTCAGGCTCAGGACATAATTAAGAGGAAAATACACAGATTTCCTATATAACTCCTACCCCTCCACATGCACCCTTCTTCATCATCAACATCCCTCACCAGAGCGATACATTTTTTACAATTGATAAACCTACAATGACACATCATTATCACTCACAGTCCATAATTTATACTAGGGTTCATTCTATAGATTTGAACAAGTGCATGTATCCACAGCATATTATACACAGATGATGTATAGCTGCCATCACAGTATTGCAAAGGTAGTTTATCTGCCCTAAAAACTTCGGTGCTTTAGCTATTCATCCTTTCTTACACCCTAACAACTGGTCTTTTTTTACACTTGCCTTGCTCAGAATGTCTTATAGTTGGACTCACATAGCATGGAGGCTTTTCAGTTTGGCTTTCTTCACATAGTAATATGCATTCAAAATTACTCCATTTTAAAATAGATTTATAGCTCATTTCCTTTGAGTGATTAATAGCATTCCGTTATCTTTATGTACAAAAGTTTATCCATTCATCTGCTGAAGGGCATCTTGGTTACTTCTAAGTTTAGTCAATGATAAATAAAGCTGCTATAAACATCTGTCTTCAGGTTTTTGTATGTACATAAGTTTTCATTTTATTTGGATAAATACCAAGGGGCATGACTGCCAGATTATATAGTTAAGATTATGTTTAGTTTTGTAAGAAACTGACAATTTTTTTTCCAATATGGCTGTATCATTTTGTATTTATACCAGTGGTGGATGAGTGTTCCTATTAATATGCATCTTTGTCAGCATTTAGTGGCATTAGTGTTCTGGATTTCAGCCATTCTAGTAAGTGTGTATCAGTACATCATAGTTGTTTAAAATTTGCATTTCTCTGATGATACATGACTATGACATATAGCATCTTTTTGCATGATAATTTGCCATCTATCTTTTTCTTTGGTGGAGGATGAAGGGAAAAATTATCTGTTTATCTTCTTTGGTGAGACGTCAGAGTCTTTGGAACACTTTTTCTAGATCATATTGTTTGTTTTATTATCGTTAAACTTTAAGAGTTCTTTGTATATTTTTGATAATAGTCCTTTATCAGAGGTGTCTTTTGCAATATCTCTCCAAATGTGTGGCATATTTTCTCATTCTCTTGAGATTGGCTTTCACAAACCAGACATTTTTAATTTTAATAAAGACTAGTTTATCAATTCTTTCTTTTATGAATCATGCCTTTGATGTAGTAAGTGAAAACTCATCATATGCAAGGTAATCTAGGTTTTCTGTCTTCTAGTTTTATGATTTACATTTAGGTTTGTGATCTATTTTGAGTTAATTTTTGTTAAATATGCAATATCTATGTGTTCATTATTTTTCCTTTTTTTTTTTTTTATTACTGGGGATTCATCGAGGGTACAAGAAACCAGGTTACACTGATTGCATTTGTTAGGTAGAGCCCTTCTTATAATTGTGTCTCACCCCCAAAAGGTGTGTCACACACCGAGACCCCCATCCCCCTCCCTCCTGTGGTGAGAACATTTGCAACCTACTCTCTTACTAATTTTGAAATATACAACTTATTGTTGTTAATTGTAGTCTCCATTCTATGCATATGATAACTAAAGCTTTTCTGCCTGAAAATGTGTACCCATTAATCAACATCCCTGTTCCCCATCCACCTCCTTCCTCCAGCCTATGATAACTACCATTCTACTCTCTACTTGTATGAATTTGAGTTTTTAGATTGTATATATTAGTGAGATCTTGTGATATTTGTCTTTCTGTGCCTGGTTTATTTCACTTAGCATAATATCCTCCTTATTCATCCCTGTTGTCACAGATGACAAGATTTCCTTCTCTTTTTTATTGGCAGAAACCTAACCATGCATCAGCTGATGAATAGCTACAGAAAAGATGTTAGCTGTACACAAAGGAGTACTGTTCAGTCTTCCTTGCCTCTTCAAGTTTCTGCTAGCCCAAGAATTTCATGGTTTGCCACCACATCACTTCAATCTCTTCTGTTACCACATGGTACTATATCTGTATGTCTGTGTCTTCACCTGGCCAGCTTTCTCTCCTGTAAGGAAACCAGACACTTTGGATTGAAAGCCTACCCTAAACCTTGTTTTAATTTAGTGACATCTGCAAATGCCTTATTTTTATTTTTTATTTTTTTTGCAGTTTTTGGCTGGGACTAGGTTCAAACCCACCACCTCTGACATATGGGGCCAGCATCCTACTCTGTTGAGCCACAGGAGCCACCTCAAAGGCCTTATTTTTAAATGAAGTCACATTCACAAGGACCAGGGATTAGGCCTTCAACATTTTTTTTTTAACTTCCGATTAATATGAGGGTAAAAATGATTAAGTTTCATTGCGTTTGTAAAGTAAAATCAAGTTGTAATTGAGCCCTTCATCCAGGGGGTGTGCTGTGTACAGTTACACTGTGCACGTTGGGTGAGAGCACACCGATTCTACTCTCTCCTCCCCACCCCCCTTCTTCCCTCTTCTCCTCACTTGAATATACTTGTGCTTTTCTCTCTTGTGGCCATGTAGTTGCATTTCTGTTGATTTCATATTAGTACTTGCTTTCCCATTCTTTCTGAGGGACACAGTTCAACTCCTAACAAACCGGAACTACTCAAGTCTACAGTTTTCCAACGCCATTTCTTGGTTATAGTCCTCATCCCCAGCTGCCACCATCACCCACCTGAGACCTACGTTTCTTACTTGCAGAGGCATTCGCACTTTACCCTCGTGCCTGTTCCTCCCACTGACATGCCGCCGTGCTTTATCTCTCTCCTAGTGGATTAATCATTTCTGGAAAAAGACTTTAAAATTGAGTTCCCTCTCTCAGCTCTGACACCAAGTTCATTTCACTCTCAAAACTCCAGGCTAAACAGGGCCTTTGAGATAAATTTTGCATTAGTTTATCTTCACAAATGCATATTCTATAGCACAGTATCTAATGTTACCGGGCTACCTCCCACCCATGGAGTTGCCAGCTAATTCCCACCAAGTTGATGTCAGAATGTGAAATTAGTGGCTAATAAAATGAAACAGACAAAAGGAGAACGCTGAGTTATAGAAGGAATAGGCATGATGTATGAATATCATTAGCTGTTCCTTAAAGAACATTTACGTGATTACATGAATGTGAAAATGCAATGCAGTATTTTAGAAATTTCACCAGTCACTGGAATGCTCTGAAGCAGATGGACTGTGTGACTGATGATTCAATAATTGCACTCATTAAAAATGTTCACGCTTTTAATTTCTTCACAGCCCTCCCCAACCCTCCCATTCTATGGAGAGCTGAGGAATGAAATGGTTTTGTCATTGTCAGCAGATAGATAATAATTGAGTTTGCTTTGATTTCCTAGGGTGTCCCTGGCCTGCCTCTGAGTTCCTGATTGACAGCTTAGAAACCCAATAAAATGTTGGAACTAGTCCCAGCTGTCCCAAAGGCAAGAGCCAATCACAGGACCAGCTTCCTTCCTCCTTCATCATTCCTTGGAACAGCTCATCTCACATGTACACATGTAAACAGAGTATGTGCTGTGTCTTTTCAAGTTGCTACATTAAAATCCCAGGCATGGAAAACTGAACTGACAATTTTGAATTCAAACGTTTAAGTCCATCCACCCCAGTTATAGCCAAAAATAATGTGAGTGTGAATGGGAGGTAGGAGGTAAGAGCTGCAGCAGGGATTTGAAGGAGAGAAACAGAATCAAATTCAAAACTTAAGGTTGTGACCACGTGTCTGTAGAAACCACAGCATCTACACATTCATGCAATGCTTTTGAAAGGGTTTGGTATTGGCTGCACCAACTCAATGAGACTGAAACTTCCTTTTCTCTTTATATTCATTTATTTACTGTGCTCTTTTTATCAGTAAAAGCATCATTATCCACTAGTACAAGATCTAGATTCTGATTTGACCTATACCACTAACAGCTGCATATCTTTTACCTTGGTGGGCTTCATTTACATTTGGACCTCACGTCTAAAGCTTTCTGATTTTATGAGACATTGACTGTTTACTCATTGCAAGGTGCAGGTGGCAAAGGGACACTGACCACAGCACTAGCCCTGCTTCAGAAACCCATGGTCTCACTGAGAAGATACAGCACAGTTGTATACATAGAAATATAGCATCCCCCAAACCAGGTGGACACCTTTATCAAAGAAGGACAATGAGTGCCTTGACTTTAGGCAAAGGAGAGAAAGCCCTGGGGGCCAGGAGGCTTCAGAGTGGTATTCCTTGAGGCAGGGGCAGCATTTAGAGAAGTACAGAAGAAAAAGGGGGGCATGCTTTGGGGAAAGAATAGTTTTGAATAAATGTGGGGGGGGGTAGGATGAGTCAGATGCCTTCGGATAAATTAATGAGTAGGTAGATTGACCTCTGAAAAAATTTCATGAGGCTTGCTATAGAGTAACATCAAGCTCCTAAAATTAGAGGGACCCTAAGCCTCACCCTCAACTTTCTCAAAATCTCTATTCAAGATGGAAAGTGAATGAATTCGCATGAAGGAAAGTCTTAAATGCCATGTGAAAGAGCAGAATCTATAAACACCAGGGTGTTACTGGAAATTTATGAGAGGAGAATAACATACGAGGTCAGATAATTAAGTTCACAAACTCATCCTAGAAAAAGAGCTACATACTCATTGCTGACTATCACTATGGTCACCTTTGAAGAACTTCCTTTGGGAAGCTATGCACCAAATCCAGTACCTGATCAAGGCAATTTTGGAGCTCTTTTACAGGAATGGTCATTAGAGTTGTCATTGTAGAAGGTCTGACAATTAAGTTCATGAACTCATCCTAGAAATAGTGCTACATTGCTCATTGCTGACTATGACTACAGACACCTTTGAAGTGCTCCCCTGGGCTGCTGGAGACTGTTATATTCCTTGATTCCACTTTTTCTAGGGTGAGTTTATGAACTTAATTGTCCAGTTTTGTATGACTGATGGATGTGTGGGAAGTTTAAGTGAGGAGTAGGCTGCACGATGGATCAGAGCAGGTCAGACTACCGCTAGAGAGGCTACCTCAAGAAGCCCTATCTGATAAGGGCTATAACAAGAGCAGGGCAGAGAAGAAAGGGGTGAATTTGATTCTCTGGGAACCTCCTCTTTGCAATCTTTGCTTTCCCTTTTATATCAAGATTCAAACATGTAATTCTGTGCTCAGTGTCAGTATTTCCTGCTAGACTATAAACTCGGCACAAGGGCACAATTACATCTGCCTTTTTCGAGCTTTATATCTCTAGTGTTATTCAGTTGTATCGCCAAACAGTGGTGTTGGGCCCAGAGGAAATATTCAAAACACCTGAGGAATACATGAATGCATGTAGAAAAGAGCAAAACATTCAGTGAGTCAAAGTGCTCTTCACTTGGTAAATGGATGTTTGATGACAGGAACTGGGAAAAGTAGAAATAGCAACATGGGAAGAAAAATGGTGCTGGAGATGAAATTGAAATGATGCTAGGAGGTCCATGTGGAAATGTTCAGAAGGTCATTGGAAATATTTGGTTTTATGTCGAAAAAACTGCCAGTGTGGCCTTCTTTAATATAGAAAAATTGAGCTGGTTAGCTCAAGTCCTTTGATTTCCAAATTCCATTCAGCAGAGAATACATTTGAGGTCATGAACCTCAATTTTTTTTTTAATGTACAGAAATGAAGAAGAACAGTTACTTTTTTCCTCCCCAGGTGAGCCCTATGTCAGAAATTTAATACATACTTTCATGCCATTTTTTCTTTTAAGAGAGTTTTTTTTGTAAATTAAAAATCTGGCTTTTTCCTGTTAGTATACTGTGTCTGAGAAATCCATTGTAGCTGAAAGTAAAAGAAACTGTATCAGATTACAGAATGCCTTGTACTTATTAAACATTAATATCTCCTTTTTATTGAGGTAGTTTTGTGTCTACTTTCAGATGCTACAAGGAAGAACATTGGTGAAAGATCCGGTGCATGGTTCAGATACAGTTTAGTAAACTTTGATGTCACATTGACCTAAACTTGAATTCTGGGCCCAACACTTCCTCTATGTTACTTAACTACTCTGGATTTTGTTTTTTTCAACTATAAACTGGATTTTCTATTGCCTACCTAACATATTTTATGGAAGTTAAACATACACTGGTTTGGATTGAATGGTGGCACCACAAAACCATTTATTTACATCTCAGAACCTGGAGATGTGACCTTATTTGGAAACAGGGTTTTGAACACATAAGGATCTCAACAGGGGATCCTGAACTATGTGGTCAGGCCTTAAATACAATGGCAAGTGTCCTTATGATACACACAGGCATAGGGAGAAGAAGAGAAGGCCGCGTGAAGACAGAGGCAGAGACTGGAGTGATTCAGCTACAGAGAATGCTCACAGCCACAGGAAACTGGAAGAGGCAAGGAAGGCTCCTCGAGAGCCTCCAGAGGCTGGGAGGCCCTGCCAACACCTTGATTTCAGACTTCTGGCCCCTGGAACTGTGAGAGTATAAATTTTTGAGGCAGCAGTAGGAAATGAATGCACACATACACTAGTTACCCGGTAAGTGCTAGCTCTATTCCCTCATCCCTTATTTCAGCCACCACATTCCAAGCCCTTTTGGATGAAAATAAAATAAAATGAGGGCTGGAAGCATTCCACTAGAGAAGGGAGGGGAGGAGGCTGCCATAAGCATATTTGAGCAGGATACCAGTATTAATGGGAGGGAGTGCTTGTGTGAGACACAGGGAGAGTGCAGAAGAGAGTGATTCCAGAGGAAGGAAGAAAATAAAAGAAGAAAGTAGAAATCTAGGTATGAAAGAAGGAAAAGCAATGTCCTCCCCACCTCATGCCCGGCCCTCCCTGTCCCTGAGAGTGCTTCCTCGATGGTCACTCAGTGGAAACTGGAACGAAGTGAGGGGCGACATGACGATGAAAAGAGAAATGCAGATGCTTCAAACTTGCCCTCATGACATGTCAGCCTGCTTTGTCATTAATCTTCCCAAGTTGGGTAACTGAGATCTGAGGCCATTGTCAAGTAAGAACCAAGGCCTACTGGCTTCTAATTTTAGAACCACAATCATACAGTTTCTGCCTGAGATCCAACATGCATCACTTTCTTCTCTCTTTTGCTCAGCTCTCAAATGGAAAGTTAAAAGAAATATTAGGTATAATATAAGACACTGCAATAATCACAGCAGTCACGATCCCCTATGTAACACATTTTTCTGAGTACATTAGTGACTTGTCATTTCTAAAGAGCATTTATTTAGCAGTAAAGTTATTTTATATGCATCAGAGGCCTACATTAAAAAAATAAATAAAATAAAATAACTTAAGCAACCAAGTATAAGCCACTTTAAAATATTGTTATAAATAATCGCATGGTATAAGGCCATATAGAGAATGGAAAGAATAACGTCTTCCTGCAAAGAAATGTATGAATATAATTATAAAAATGGAATCTACCAAATACCAAGTAATTATAGACATACTTAAAATTTCCCCAGAAAACAATATGTCCTGGAGTCCCTGATAATCACAGACTCACTCAGCTTCTCATCTCCCCATCCAAGCAGGGGTCCAAAGTCCTGACACAAGAGGAATAGCCTCTTGCCACATGGTCAGGGGTCATCCTGATAAAGTGACATAAGAAGCTTCCACAAACATGTGAGTCTTGTTTTGTTTTGTGTGTTTGCTACTGTAGACACACTGGGAACCCAGAAAGATCTTCTTTCTATACCACTCCTCCACCCAGGAAAAAAGAGACAAGCTTTATGTCTCTAAAGACACTGGGAAGGGATGAAGCACAGGGCTCTCAGACCTCAGAAGCCTTTAGTTTACGCCTGGTGATCAGCCTGCCTTTGAACAGAAAATGTGTGTCTCTGCAGGGACCACCATAGCCCCAGGACACTCTCAATACTGTGGGACATGTAAGCCCCTGGAACTTTTCTACGGTCCAATTTAGGGGGAAAGACCTTTAAAAACAAAATTCTTCTAATCAATCGTATCAAACGGAAAGCTGAAATGGAGTTCACTGAGTTAACAATAGACAACTATGAAACATTCCACACAGTTGTGAAACAACATTCTTAGCTTTGAAACTGGCCTCCAGGGTAGAAGTAAATAAGTGAAAACTTGTGGAGTGTTGTTCCAAACACACTGCTATATGGCTATACCAAATTCTGTCAGTGAGAATTTCCAGTTAAATGGGCACATCATTCCCCCCTGGAATAGGTTCCAGGGACAGTTGTCAACCCATCCCTCAGTATCATAAGGAAGGTGCTACAAGCTCCACCCATTCCTGACATTCTGGTGATGAGAATTAATGATCTCGCTGTGGGATACAGGGAATAACAAAGGTTAAAAGTTATCAATATCAAAGCACACCATGCATCTGAACAGATTGCCAGGGCTTTGACGGGAGGATAACAGCCCACTAGCTTCCTGGCCAGCTGATATAGGAGCTGTGTCCCCGTGTCAGGGCAGAGAAAGGCAGATGCCACCGAGGTTTTCAGAGATCAAAGGGGTCCAACTCACTCCTCCCTCACTAAAATGTTTTTCCTAAAAGGAAAACTTCAAAACATTAAAAAAAAAAAAAAAAAAAAAGAAAAGAAAAGAAAAAGAAAGAAAAGAAAGTAAAAGATTGTATACATTTCCATTAGAGAGAAAAGAGCTGAATGACCTATTTTATCATGAACATCCTTCCCAAGCAGGAGTTCTTAAACTCCCCTTGAAGACCTATGAAGGGTTTCCAGAAGTCCATGGGCCCCCCAAAATTGTAGGCAAAATATTGCTCATTTTTTGTCAGGAGAGTATATATAATCTCAAGGCCCCAAGAAGCTTAAGAGCTACTTGGTAGAGGGAACCATTAGTTTTCCTTTCTGAGCTGTATTTATGAACACAGGCCCCAAGAGAAATAGCTTTCAGGAACCTAATTCTACTTCTGTGGCTTAGTGTGGCAGTGAAGGTGAAGCTAAGAGTCTGTCCATGACCTGTTGGTGGGCTCTTTCCACGGCTTGTGACTGTGCCTGCTGTGAGCTGTGCATTACCAAAAGCACCTACTGTGAAGACTGCCTCACAGGGAAAACTCACCACTCACCTCACTGAATCTTCATTACAGTCTTAGGAGGGAACTGTTTTTATTCCACAGAAAAAAAATGCAGAAACAGAGAGGTTTAGGACTTACCAGAGGGCACACGCTCTATCACAAATGAGCAAGCCCCAAATTTGAGCCCACGTTTGTGGATTCTAAAGCTTGGACTAGTTCTGTCAACTCACACTTGTCAGAACTCCTGCTAAGTGGATTCAGATTCCTTCAACAGAGGGGTTCCTATGTACTTGTTGAATGTGTCTATATTTTTAATGTTCATCGATTTAGAATCCAGAAAGAAAAAGAAGATACCTGGTTCAAGGCAGTGGGAGTGATTGTGATTGTACTAATATGTGCACTTCAGCCCCACTTCAAAGAGGGTATGACTGCGTCCACAGGGAGAGGCTTCCTGATGCTTTGGGTATGTCACCCAGGAAAGTTATCTGTGTCATTATCTGTCAAATGCAGACTGTTGCCCACCTCCCAGAGCTGTAGTGAAAATCAGTTAAGATAATTAACCTAAGAAATACTCTGGCTATAGCACCTAAGGTAACATTGATAATGTGCACAAACATTGTACACAAGGCACCTGACAGAATATTTCTCATACTTAATTTCAAAACAGTAAGCTCCTTAAGGGCAAAAGTCCTATCTGATTTGTATTTGTCTCCATGGTTCCTGAAACTCATAAGATCTCAGTAAGTATGAACCGAAGAAACAAGTCAATGTCTTCAAATCGATCCGGAGGTCATAATGCCATCCAATATTCGACATACATATATGTGTGGGGGTCACAATGTAAAGTTCATGTTGTGGAAGAATAATTAGAAAATCAAATTGTTCCAGTCCATTTGGGTTGCTATGGCAAAATGTCTTAGACTGGGTCATTTATAAACAACAGAAATGTATCTTTTATTGTTCTGGACGCTGGGAAGTCCAACATCAAAATTTTGGCAGGTTCAGTGCCATGTGGGGGGCTATTCCCTGCTTGAAAGATGGTATCTACTTGTTGTGTCCTCACGTGGTGGAAGGCTGAAGAGCAATAAAAGGATGAACTAGTTCCCACAAGCTGTTTTTAAGAGCTCTAACCTCAGACACAAGCAAACTCCAAAGCTTACCTTATGGCTTACCCCAAAGCTCCACCTCCCAAAGACGCCACCCCTTAATACCATCACTGCGGAGTTTGAGTTCCATGAATTTTGGAGGGACACACAACTTCAAACCATACCACAAATATACTTGCTTCAGCAGCGCATGTACAAACCATACCACCAATGAATGATGTTACTGTGTAACTATTTGTTGTCAGAGCTTACAACTAATTTTCGGGAATAATAGCATCAAAAGTATTTTTTTGCTACTTGTAAAAGTCAAGGCTTATTCCAAAGCAAACAATTTAATAATCAAAGTAGAAGCAGAAAGTAGAAATTTTTTATAATCAAAGTAGAAGTTTTTACTTAGAAGGACAATTTTCCTGGGAAGGAATGCTGACAAAGGTCCTTCAAGGGGAGTGGGAGAAAAACCTGGCCTGCTGAACCAGGAAGTCTAGAAGGCCCATAGGAATGTGAGTATGAAGTAACCTAGGTAACTGATGACCAACAGAAAAAATGTGGATGACCAATAGAAAAAGACAACACTGCCTGGAAGGGTAGGGAGGCCAATGAAAAACTTGCAGCCAATTCCAAACGGAGTGTTTATACTCCTGCAGGGTATCTGTCTCCATCTCTCTCACCTCTGCTCCTTCATGAGAGGGACCCACTTCCAACTCTCTTTAGAAATGCTCTAAACTTTGTCTTCTTCCTTCCTAAATGAAACCTCTCCTTGTTACCCTGAAACTTGGCTAAGTTACTTTTGTTTTCTAGCCACACTGCCTCCAGTTTTGTTTTCAGTATCCATTCACTTTTGCTTTCAATTACTGCTGTGCCTCTGTTGAACTTTAGCTCAGCCCCGTAATCAAACGAAGTCAACTGGCCTCAGGGAACCAGGAACTCTGATCCTCAATATTCCCAAACTGCTCTGGAAGAATACTAGTCCCAAGAGATAAGCAGGCAAACTATTTTAAAACAATTACAGTATGTTGGTTTCCAAGAGATGAGGCATCTGAAGACTTTGATAACTCCTTAAAGAAAGAATCCTATTTATGTTTAAACCAAATTTATTTGTCTCTGAATTATTCCTTATTTTCCTATACTCTTTCCTCTTTTATTAAAAATCATATATACTTAATATTCCATTGAACAAATTTTGGGAGACACTGATTTGTCAGTAGAAGAATATTTGTGTCCCCTCAAAATTCCTATGTTGAACCTAAACTCTAAGGTGCTAGTTTTGGGAAGTAGGGTCTTTTAGGTATGAGGCGATGAAATGAGATCATTTCTGTTATAAAAAGACACCAGAGACCTTGCTTTTCTCTTTCCTGCATGAGAAGTTGGTAGTCTCCGACCTGGAAGAGGGCTCTCCATATAACCTGACCAAGTTTGCCTTGATCCCAGGCAAATGTCAGGCACACATAATTCATTGCCGCCACTAGCACTCTCACCTTTAGTTAGGTGTTAGTAATGATTTATTTGGGAGGTCTGAATATAATGGTAAACCATCTCCACTCTAGCATGGGGTTGACAACTTTTAGCAGAGGAACTGCCAAAATAACCAGGCCCCAAATTGTAGCTGTTGAAGGGTTTCTGTTTTTAGAGCTTAAAAGGGTAAAGGGAAAGTTACATCTTTCCTCTCCTTCCCACTTGTTCACTGGAAGAAAACTAGAGTACTGGGTTTTAAACACTTACTATGAACTTAGAAATGGGCATCACCGAATAGGGAAAAAATTATGTCATTAGTTGTGGACACCTGAGGGGAGAATGTTCTCCCTTTTCTACAGAATCTAAAAGGGAATCTAAAGTAAATTCCCAGTAGCCAAACTATATCACTTAAGGAGGAAGCATTTCCTTTAGGAGGTTTGACTTTTGTTGCAAACAGAGACCAAAAAAAAAAAAAAAAAAAAAAATTTCAATGAAGAACCAATGCCCTGTGGCTTTGAGGTATGTGGTATTTCAAAGCTGAGTGATCTGCTTGTGTTTAAAGACCAACCTAATTGGTACAAAGGTCAGTTTTCTCAGATAACTCTAATTAATGGAGAGAAAATAGTGCTTTTTGTTAGATCACATGGAAATGGCTGGGCTAGACAAGATTTATTTTTATGCCATGTAATTCCATCTCTCCAGGCTAAAGACACACGTACATATGTGTTTAACCATGCTTCTATCCATAACATTCATTGCATTTAGAGGTAACCTAAGCCTTATGGGAAATAAGTCCATTTAGTCTAGACTAGGTAAATTCCAGCAATATCTTAACTGAAATAATACAAAAGTTGGTACTTCTGCCTGTGAGCCCTTCTTTCTGATGGACAGTTACATGTTTATTGTTATTTGAGGTAATTAAGTGAAGCTTATACAGAGAAAGAGTAAGAAAAGAGGATGAGTTTATAATTCAGCATTACAAACTCATTACCAGGCTAAAGCAAATACTAATGTAACTCATTTATAAGCCCAATGATGTGACTAAATGAGTAATGAGTGAAAAAGTTGGATACTTTTTTTTTTCCTCTTCCATCATGAATATATGAAGTTTGGTACAGGGTAGATAAGATGGTTCAGTGGAAGTAGTATTGGATTTGGTGCACATGAGAATGGATTATCATTCAAATTCTGCCATTTGGGAGCTGAATGACCCTTGTCAATAACTGGATTTTATTGGCTTCTATTTGTTCATGATCTTACAGAGTTGGACAAGATAATCCCTAAAGTTTGTTCCAGCTATAAAATTCTATCTATTTAAAATTAGCCAGTGAGGTTTGTATCCCAGCAAATCACAGCAAAAAGATGCGGTTAGAGACAGTTGTTTAAAGGTTGCAGCATCAGAGAAGTTGTGCAGTAGCTGGTAGCATATGATTCCTTTGATTAGGTGAATAAAATTTGGGCTTCTTAGCACCAAGAGCCTGAGATAAACCAAAGGTTCAGAGAACTGTTGTTTCTAATATTCATAATTTAAAGTTATAGAGAAAACATGAATGATCTATGTGACATTGCTTCTTTTAGATCTGGTTCCATAGAAAAAAATGATGCATTTATTCTTTCATTCTATATTTCCCTTTTATACACTACCTCAGGTCAGGCTCACCTGCCTCCAAGCTTGTGTTAGTTCTGACTAATGGAAGCAGACCCCTGGGAAAGATCCCAGTGATTTACAGAAGCAGTACTCCCGGGTAAAGCCTGTAATGCAGTGAAGGAAACAGGGTCAGTGAGGCAGGAAAAGCAAGTCTGCATCCTGAAGAAACCAAGCTGACATATATTCCGATTTAGATTTAAAAACAAAAATCGAACTCAAGGGCTGGGCATGGTGGCTCACATCTGTGGTCCTATCACTCTGGGAGGCCAAGGCAGATGGATTGCTTTAGCTTAGGAATTCGAGACCAGCCTGAGCAAGAGTGAGACCCCTTTTCTAAAAGGATGAATGAATAAATAAATAAATAAATAAAATTAAAGTAGAACTCACCTATACCTATGTGTTAAAGCATTCTTAGAATTTTTGCCATTCTAAGAAGAATATGCAGCCCTTTGAGTTAACACCAGAATCCCGAGCCAGGTGCAGTAGCCACTAAAGTTAGAGACAGGACTGAAAGAAAGAAGCCTCCTGCTTCTCTGCTCCCGATCAAGCCCTATCCTGCTGTATCTCAATTCTGAGGCGCATTTCATAAGCTTTCTGAGAAGGTGCCCAGCAGTTGGAACCTCACTTATTCACACTGAGAATCTGCTCGTTATGGCATCCTTTATTGGCTTTTCTCCCTTCCAGCATTGCCAGATAAAACTACAGGTGTCCTGGTTCAGTTTGATTTTCACATAAACAGTGGAAGATTTCTTTAGGATAAGTATCTTCTATGTAAGGTTTGGGACAAGCTTAGGCTGAAATGTTATTGGTTATTTATCTGAACTTCAAGTTTACTGAGCATTTTGCAAATGTCATTGCTAAATCTGGCAACTGTGCTCATATTTTCCAATTCTCTTACTTCCTGAGATCACCTCTCACGTAAACTAGTCTTAAGTCCTGCTTTTGGGTGAATTGAAAATAAATCAGAACCCAAATATATTTGAATCTCTGAGTCAAAGAAATGCTAACTCCTCTCACAATATCATTCTCTTTTTCTCCACTAGCCAAAGTCTGATTTCATCCTGGGTGGCAGAGCTCCCAGCAAAAGCCCACATTTGCAAGCTTACTTTGGCTAATAAGATGTAAGCAGAAGTCTTTATGCAAAGCTTAAAAGAAGCCAGCTGGATCTCCCTTAGGGAGACATGGCCTTTTGTCTCTCTTTCCACTGCCTGTCTAGAATGCAAATATAATGGCTGGAGCTCCAGCAGCCATCTTAGACATAAGGCTAATTTTAGCATTGAGAGCATGTGCTAAAAATGTATAATGAAAATATAGAAGAAAACTGAGTCTTTGATGACTGTAGGGTTATTGAAACAGCCCAGAGTATGATGCCCCATGATCATACCAATGTACATAGCTATGATTTAATTAAAAAAAAAAAAAAGTCATTTGATGGGACCACACCTGTGGTGCATTTTACAAGGGTACGTGTTAAATCTACTAAGTGTAGAATATAAACGTCTTAACACAATAGCTAAGAAAATGAGGTGAAGGCTATGTTAACCAGTTTAATGAAAGTATTTCAAATTGTATATAAAACCAGCACATTGCCAGGAAGGCTATATTAACCAGTGTGATGAAAATATGTCAAATGATATATAAAACCAATGTATGGTGCCCCATGATCACATGGTACCCCATAATTGCATTAATGTACACAGCTATGATTTACGGTAATAAAAATAAATAAACAAGTAAAAAAAAAAAAAAAAAAAGAAACAGCCCAGAATTGCCTACCTCTGGCTTTTCACTGCACATAAGAAAAGGAAACCCTAATTTCTTTGGGATTCTGAGCTTCTGTTTCTAAGAACTGAACATAGATTCTCACTTATAAACTTCCTGTGTCAACAGGGAGCACTTTTTCAATGGGATAAGAATTCTTCATTTAGATGTTATCTTCTCAGAAAGCTTTTTTTGATCAGCCTGTCTAAAAGGACACAAAGTATCATTTTCTCCATTGTTTTCTCTGTTCACAAAAAAATAGCCGGGCGTTGTGGTGGGTCCCTATAGTCCCAGCTGCTCGGGAGGCTGAGGCAGGAGAATCGCGGAAGCCCAAGAGCTAGAGGTTGCTGTGAGTCCTGTGACATCACGGCACTCTACCGAGAGCGGCAAAGTGAGACTCTGTCTCTACAAAAAAAATTAAAAAATTAAAAAAATTAAAAAATAAATAAAAATGTCAATGCTGGGGATAAATGAAGAAACGTCATAATTGTCCAGTGCAAAATAACCAAACAATAAATGGTATTCACTATTATGGCCATCATCAAATGGGAAAACGGAAGATTAGGGAGTAGACATCAGGTTGCTTTAATTTTTTCAAATGGGAAAACAGAAGATTAGGGAGTAGACATCAGGTTGCTTTAATTTCTAGAAGTGACAGTGTTTGCCAACTCTTTACAGAGGGTTCATGGAAGTTTTCGCTTCCCTGGTAGGCAATTCTGAACTGTTTTAATGACTCTACAGCCATCAATGGTCTTAATCAGCAATGGTGGGCCTTCCTACACTGGATTATTTGCACAGGTACTTGGAAAGAAATCCAAATGGTACTGAAATTTAGAAGTCAAGGGGCATTATGTACGTAACTTTCTTTCAAATGGTTTAGAAAAAAATTATACATGGATAGATTAGATAGATAGATAGATAGATAGATAGATAGATAGATAGATAGACAGACAGAAGCAATGATAGAACATTGGGATATAATATTCACTATAATAGAATCTGGGTATAAGGTAATGAGTGTTCCTTAGATTAGTCTTGTAACATTTCCTTAAGTTGGAAATTGTTCCCAATACGTCTTCTAATAATTTAGGAGTCCAGTTCAGTCCCTCATTTATGGATGAGAAAACTAACGCTCAGAGATCTGCTGAAGCAATAATAGCCATGTTTAACTGGGTCTTACAATATTCAAAATTAGCACAAATATACTGTGCAACTCAAAACAGAATACACTCAGTTAAAATGATGCATACACTCACATTCACCATGCTGTTCCCTCTATTTGTGCTGATAACATCGTTCATTCTATTTTTTTTTAAAGATTAAACTTTATATTGTTCATAAACTTCAGACCAGTTTGGATCTTCCTTATGTTTTTCTCCTCAAGAAAAGTTTCCATACTTCTCTGGTGCCCCAGCTGTTTATTTTGGATATCTCACAACTGAACTATAATCTTGCTTTAGGGTATGTTCCTGTTCCACAGGGTGGTTCCATATCTCTTGTAGCTGTTTGAAAGGGCAGGTGGAAGTTTGAAGGGGGAAGGCGTGGCTGTGGGCAGGGTGGGAACCTACCTTCTACTCTTTCTTCAGGGTTTCTGTCTGTGTCAGATTTTCTTTCTTGCTTGTTTTTTTTTTTTTTTCCTGTTTTTCTGGTGTTTTTAAAAATAGCTTTGAAGGAATGGAAAATTTCTGTGGTAGCTGATAGCAAATACAGAAAGGCTCATTTGCATATAGATGTTTTAGCTTGCAACTGAATAATCCCCTGAGAGGGGCCTTGTTTAAATGGGCAGGCAGGCTGGCACAGGGCTGCCCAGTTCCTAATGAAAACTAAATTGAAACTTGGGAAACATTTGCCTTGGAGGTGGCCAGGCTTTTTAGAGTATGGATTTAAATCGGAAAGAAGCAAGCGGCCCATGCCAAGCGGCCCCTGACTCTTTAAAAGCCCTGAGACAGAAGGGAGAGGGGAAATGAAGAGAGAACAAGACATGATCAGGTAAAGCCTGTGTTAACTAATGGGCCTCTTCTACTCAGAACTCAGGCCTGAAGAATTCAAGACACTGAGCAGGTGGGATCCTGGAGAAGAGCTGAGAAGAGATGTGGAGGCTTCATCTATTCTGGGAAGGCCTCAGAAACAAAAGGGCTCTTTTCCAGGTATCTGGAGGAGCCAACCCTCTTGAGACAACTGGTAATCCATTTATAGGCTGAAGACTTTTCAGATTGAATGTTCCCCTGAACTTGACTGTGGGCTAAGCAGATAAGGACAACTCTGAAAACAAGATAATGTGGAAAGAAAAGAGATTACAAAAAGGTCAAAAGATTAGCTGGGGGATAAGAAGAAGTCTGAGGAAAATAAGGAAAAAGGTTAGAAACTGATACCAAGCAAGGCAGATAAATCAAGTTAACAAGTGGAAGAGGTGAACACAGCAGGAAAACAGAAAATGGAATCAGGGGAGTTTGCCACCGAATAAGAGGAATACAAAGATGTTTAAAAGTAAACATGCGAGAAAACAAATGAACTGACAAATGGTCAAAGAGAATAAAATAAAAATATCAAACTGAATACCTCTAAGGCATCTCTGTCTGAATCTAATGAGAATTGGCATGTCAATACCAGAAGTACTAGTATTTCTTTGTTGTCATTATTAAAACAATTATTTTCCTCATTCAAACTATTTTATAATCTTTTTGAGTCAACATCTGGGATTGAGTATAATATCCTCACTCATTAGCTAAAACATTACAGGACTGGATGAAGGTTTTGGTAAGTGAACATCTTAAAGGAGCCTTTAATGAAAGCATGAGAAAAATAACACTGCATCTGAACACTGCATCTCCAACACACACACATGCACATGCGTGTGCACACACCCAAACACACATGTGTATGCATGTGCACATACACACAGATTCAAATTTACTAGATACAGACTATGTTAGTAATTAAGTATATAACACCCACAGATAGAAAATAGATTTATTCTACAGTGACATACATCACACATACACATTTGCTGAATGCCTGTTACTATATTTGTGGTTGATGCTAAAGTGGTGATGTTAACTGAAAGCCTAGTGTAAATTATTAACATTAAACAATTAGGTAATGAAATATAATCTTTAGAGGGAAAAATGGAAGTGAAATATTATTTGCTATAAATTTGATATCTATCTATAGCAAATATTGCCCATGCAGAGACGATAGAACTTGAAACATGAAAGAACTTTTGTTCACTTACCTTAAAGATAGTATAGCTGTGTACCATATTTCAGTCAAAGGCAGACACACATACTATTGTGGTTCCATAAGATTATAATATCACATTTTTACTGTACCATTTCTATGTTTAGGTACGTTTAAATACATAAATACTGACCATACTGTTACGATTGCCTACAGTATTCAATACAGTACCATGCTGTATCGGTTTGTAGCCTAGGTGCAGTAGGCTATACCATATAGCTTAGGGATTTGTGGATTACATTCTGTGGTGTTTGCACAACAATAAAATCACCTAACAAAGCATTCCTCAGAATGTATCCCTGTCATTGAGAGACACATGACTGCACAAAGTGAGGTGGGTACCAGATTACAAGAGCTAAATTATCTTGTATATAAAATGGGTAGAGAGAGCAGTCCTAAGGAATATGCTGAAATAGAGATTAGGATGGAAAAGCTTTGTTGGAAATAGGAGTCTACAGGATTGAAGACAAAAAAAAAAAAAAAAAAAAATCTATGAGGTCTAGAAAAATAATGTATGGTATGTAATAATATAAATGCCCTCTTCTTCCCTTCAGTTAAAGATTCAGTAAAACATTGTTTTTTGTTTGTTTGTTTGTTTCTTTGTTTTAACCTAGGTCCAGTGAGGTAGATTTTTTTCTTGGAATGAAGAAAGTCGCTGAATTCTTCCCAAGGTTGACTATGGAAAGTCATACCTAGCCATTAGGAAGTATCTGTTTACAAAGAGTAAAATAAAAATGAGGAGGATATGACAAGCTCAGTGTTAATTCCCTCCCAGGCTAGAGTCACAATAGTCATACTAAGCAAGTCCCTATGCTGAATAGGACCATTATCAATGGGACTTGAATAAAAAAAAAGATCTGTGTTTTAACTCATAATTCACAATCTGAGACTTTTAAAAACAAAATAAAACAAACAAGCAAAACTAAATTTAAACAAGTACAGAATCTAAGTATCTATAGCTAAAGGCATTGTGGGGAAATTATATGACAGATGCTACACTGAGCAGCGTACGTGCAAATCTCATTTAATCCTCACAACCAGTTTTTGAGGTAGATATTTTTATTATCTTCATTGTGTAGATGAAGAAACTGAAACTTACGACCATTAAGTTTTCAAAATCATAATTATTAAATGGCAAAACTGAGGCTGAACCACATGTTTGATACCAATATTCATGTGCTTAAAAACATCATAGACAGTCTTCATAATTCAAGGTGAAGTATCTGCTTGCCTTAGTCTGGTGGGTGCTACTCTATCAGAATACCTGAGAACGGGTAATTTATAATGAACAGAAATTTATTTGTCTCATGGTTCTGGAGGCTGAGAAGTAAGTCATGATTGGAGGGTAGGGGCCAGAGAACGCTCTGATTGGCCACGCCTGCATCATGTACCTCTCCTGGGAATCAAGGGATGGGGTCATTCTCATCTGGACCATATGACTTGGAGGTAAGGTCTGGTCCCTAAGACAGTTAAGCTCATTTTGTTTAAAAGAAGGGGAGATTAGATGTTAGGATATGGGTCCTCCACAGTTAGTTTCTGGATGCAATGCTGGGTAGACAGTGTCCATTACAACTTTAGGCTTTTGAGTCCAGCAGACCTTCATCTATATCCCAGTTGTGTCACTTCTTAGCTGTGGAACCTTAGGCAAATTGCTTAATCACGAGGCATATCTATAAAATGGAAATATTAATTGCACCTAGCTCATAGATTTCCTTTATAAAGCACAGAAAGTAATCACTTAAATACCTAATGATGTGACCCCCAAAAGTAAACAATTTAGAGACAAATTAAATTTTATTCCTGAGTAGTCAAAGGAATGACTATTGTCTTTTTAATGACTAATGTCTTTTTAAATCTTTGATAAAAAGAAAAAGAAGTAAAATTCAGTCTACATTCATCTACTGGTGGTCAATGTGTTTCTCAGTCTTTTCGTAAGGAATTTCATCACTATAATAAAGAATTTCTCAATGGTTTCTGGATCTTAGGGGGTAATCGCTATTTAGCTCTTGCACCATTGTTACACATATATGCATGATTTAGGAGAAATATTTTGAAATAGGATCATTTCATAGTCCTAAATTACTTCTTTGTTGTCATCTGCAAATTCAGGATGCTTGCTTACATATTTTGATGGGGAAGAAGGGAGGAAATTCAGAACCTACATAAAAGATTGAAGTAAAGTCTAATACAAAATTGAGATTGCTAACACAGCACAGAGGTGCCAAAACTGCATGGATAAGTGATTTTGAAAACCATCAAATAGACATTCCACAAGGTCAACCAAAATGCAGTGTGCCTGAGAGTAATGAGTGATTTTAGTCCAATAGATATTAAAATGCCTGAGAGAAAGTGTTTCTCTTCAGTTGGCTTTTTTCTTTTATAGGAGAATATTATTTAATATATACATAGCACACTTCATCTTGACTTTAATTGCCTGGCTTACCTATAAATACTTAATTTTTTTTTTTTTTTTAAATCATTGACGTACCAGAGGAGAAATCTGGCTTGGGGTTTTAGAGTCAGTTGGGATCAGTGACAAGGATAAAAGAACACCAAGTAAGACAGTAAAATAGAAGGTAAGGCACCCAAATCCCAAAGCCAAAGAGATCCATTTACTTTCTTCCTTCCTTTCTCTCTTCCTCCCTTTTGACAAATAGCATTTGTCAACGTAGAGATTTTGTTCCGCATATAGGTCTTTATGTATATATGTATGTATATATGCATGGATGTATGCAGGTAAGCCTCCATCTATAGTTATAGGAAAAGTTGGGTTAAAAACTTGCCATCTTACTGTGCTATATCATCACATGTGTATTTATGGAATTAGGGGCTCATAATCCATGAAAGCTTTATAAGGTTCTTTATCTGCAAAACTATTACTGATAACAATGAGCAAATCCCTTCAAATTTCAAATTCAGTAGGTAGTCACTAAACCACGGCTCTCTTTGAGATGAATGCCATTGCAGGCAGAGACTGCAATTCCAGAATCTGATCAAGTGCAATTAAAAGAAGGAAATTAGTTTGAAAAGTAATATGTGGTCTAGAAATCATTGTCAAGAATTTTAGAATTAAAAAAAAAAAAATGTATGTTAAGAATTCTGTGGATTCTGGGAAGCACAGAGAGGTAAGGGGAGAGGAAATTCTCTTTCAGAAAGGTTATACTTCTCTACCAAATATAATTAACATAAAACTATCCTCAAGATAGGCTTGGGGAATATGCCTAAGTGAGGTCCAGAAACAGGATATAAATTCAAATCTGTCTGATTCGAAAGGCTAAGCATTTAGCACTAGTACTGCAAAAGTAAAACCTTAAGTCTCAAAAACACAGCATCCTAATTCTTGATTCTCACCCTGACACCATTATACCTCATTATAATATTGCCATTATGATCAAAACCTGATGACAACTCAACAAGCATTTATTAAACACCATAGAATATGTCCTTGGAGGAAAGATTGTAAAGAAAGGATATTATCCTTCCTCTCTGAATTTTTTTTAAAGACAAAAATGCAATTTGTAGTCTTTCCAATTTTTTTCTTTGTTATTGTTGTAAATACTCTCACTATACCTGATTTCAAGTGAAAGGCATTTAATTTGGCTTGCAAAATTCCTGAAAATTGAGTAGTCAGCTCCTATGAACCAGTGTAAGTCTAATGATCAGTTCTAGTATATCACTGGAATGGGGCTTCTTAAAAAAAAAAAAAAAAAAGTCCTAGGGTTAAGCTCTGGCTTGATTTAAATGTTTTACTATCATTTTAGACCTATCACCATGGCTAGATGAGTGGCTAACTATTGTGACTGCCCACTTACTGGCTGGCTAGTCATTGAAAAAGCAATCATATCAGATCATCAGTGAGAAACATCCTCTAAAAGTTCAGAAAAAGAGAAATGAGAATGGAACAGATGAAGTCCAGAGACATGCTATGCACTTCCTGAGAGGAAGACAAAGTGTACAAATACACCACTCAACTAGGAAGAACATGTGAGTGTGACCACAATAATTACAAAGAAGAATGGAGGAGAGTGAGATATTTCAAGAATCCATTTCTTGGTATAGAAAGCAGAAGAATAAATTGGGGAACCTGTGTGAGTTAAATTGTTATATACCTCCAGCCTGGCTATGGAAATGGCCCCAGAGTTCTCTTCTGCAGGAAAATCACACTGGAGACATTTAGACCAGAAACACACATTAAATGTATTGCTTGTTTACGGAATGCTGAGGTTGTGAATATGAGTTGTTCAATTAGCGCAAACACAGGTGTATTTTAAATGCTTCAGTCCCCGGCAGTTCTCTCACGATAGGCTCTACTTTTGAAGCTTTGTTTTGATCATTTTTTGGCTCCAAAAATGAATTTTCTTTTTTGTTCTGTTATTCTATATCTTGCTTCTTTGATGTGGGGTTTGACTGCCATGTTTGCAAAAGCACACTTCCCAAGCTTAAGAAAAAATAAACAATGCTCAACACCTACACATTTGGCCCCATTGAACAATTTCTTTCCTTACAATTAATCCAAAGAGAGTAGAGATGCGGTGTTTCCTCTATTCATCAAGGTGATTGTCAATTGAAAAGGGGAAAACAGCTCATAAAGCTAGAAGCTTACGCTGTGCAGCAGCTCTTAGTCAGAAACAACAAAAAAGCCGGGAACAGAGGGTACTCTTTTGAAAGCATTTAGAATTTAGAATGCATATTTAATTCTCCTGGTAGTATACCCAATATTTTCATGTATATTACAGACCACAGAAGAAAAAGTACATTATTGAGCATTTCTTTATTTTTGTGTGTGTGTGTGTCAGCTTGAATTTAAACTATTCTGAAAAACTTTGCTGACAGCCAAAGCAGAGAAAGGAAAGATGTTCCTTATATTATTATTTATAAAAGAAAATAATTGGAAACAAGCTATGGATTTTAAGTAAATTACAATAGATCTACTGAATGAAAATTAAGTAGACAAATAAAATAATATTTCTGAAAAATTTTTAAATAATTGATAAAGGCTTCTGTCCCATATTAAGTAAAAAAGTATCATTTAAACTTTCATGTGTAATATATGAATACTCACGATGACTTTATTCTTAATACCAAAAAACCTAGAAACAATCGAGATTTTTCTCAGAAGACAAATTAATAAACAAATGGTGGTTAATTCAAGCAATGGAATAATGCTCAACAATACAAAGACCAAACTACTGATGCACAAATAAACCTCACAAACATTGTGCTATGTGAATAACAGGCAGGATAAAAAAATTACATATTCTATGTTTTCATGTATGAATCTCTAGAATAACAAGACTAATCTATAATACCTAGCCTGGGGTATGGTTCAAGGGGGGATTCACTGCAAAGGAGCACAAGGGCAGAGGTGGGGGAAATATAAATGTTCTGTATCTTGATAGAGATAATGATTACATACAAGTATACTTTTATCAAAAATCATCAAATTGTGTATTTAAAATGTGTACATTTTATTATGTAATAACACTTTAAGAAAGTTGATTTTAAAATCTAATACCATTAAGGCTGCTATAACAAAATGCCATAAACTAGGTAACTTATAAACAATAGAAACTGATTTCTGGCAATTGTAGAGATGAGGAAGTCCTCAGTTCAGGTACCAGCATATTTGATGTCTGGTGAGGGTCTGCTTTCTGATTCATAGATGGCACCTTCTTACTCTGTCCTCATGGGGTAGAGGTTGAGTCTATTTTATGAGAGACTAATTCCATTCATGGGGGCTTTCCCCCTCATGACCTAGTCACCTCTCCAAAGGCCTTGCCTCCTAATATCATCCCCATAGGGATTAGAGTTCCAGCACGAATTTTGCTGTGTGGTTGAGGGACACAAACACACAACCCATAGGGCAGTATAATTCAATTTTGTAAAATAAAAATACAAGAAACTATACATAGAAAAATATTATGAGAAACATTAGTGTTAAAACATTCATTATCTCTAAGTATGAAATTAAGAGTAATTGTTTTTTCTTCTATTTGAATAAATTGTTGAATCTTTATGGAAAGAGAATAGGATAGAAATATAAATAAAATAAGTAAAAATAAATAAAATAAATATATTATAATTTTAATTTTATTATTTCTATCTATCATATCTCTCTGTCTCTGGATCATTCCAGCCATTGGATCCCCAATTTTCTGCCCATCTATCCATCCCTTCATCCATCCACCTACCCTTTTTTAATTTTACATTACTATTATGAAGAATTACAGTAACAGGTAGATAGATAGATAGATGATAGAGAGAGAGAGAGATAATTTTTTTAAGTGTGCTTACAAGCTTCTCGCATTGTAGCAATTCCGCTTCATGGCGATTTAACCTGAGGACATCTTGGTTAGTTTTATGGGCATGCCTGCCCCTGCTCACTCTGATTTGGGCAGTCACTTCAGAGATAAGTAATAAAATACTCGATATCTTAAAAGAGGGTTAGGTTCATTGACTGATTAGAATGCTTTGATCATTCATTTTGTCAGGATCAAAGAATAGGAGCTATTGATTACCTAGTGTTCTATTCAGCCCTGCTGGTACGACACAAAGATTACTTGAATAGCATTGATTGTTGTTTCTGGAATCCCGATGAAAATGGAAATGATTCTCCTGGGAGGCTGTCATTCTAGACAATATCAACAACTAAACAACATCAACTCCTACCACTACCCCCAAGAACTTAAAAAACATGGTAATACTGATATTAAAATGATTTGGTGTACTTACATATTATCGAAACACACCCACGATAACTCTTGAGACATGAGCAATTCTGTGGGGTACATAGGAGAAGCATTTCAGACATGTTTTTCAGACAAAGACTCTGAGATCCAGGAGGCTCATCACACATTACAATGGCAGAGGGAGCATGCAAATCCAGGACTCCTGAAATAGTTCTACTGTACTACATTGTTCTCAAAGAATTTGAAAATATTACCTTCCTTTTATCTTATGTTGACATTGATAGATGCTTTCTTTTTTTCTAAGAAAAAAGTTTTAATGACATTTTGGTTGTTATTATATTATTAATAATAGTTTACCTGTTTTGTGTCTAATTTGAAGGATGGGATTGAATGCAGTCTGTTATAACTTACAAATAGTTTTGGATCAGTTCTATCAAATTTTCTAAACTCTGAAGACTTAGTGTAAAAGGACAATCGAATTTGTACATCCACATTTTCCTTCCTCTGGCTGAATTGTCAATATTTTAGATCTAACAGAGACATGACTGATTTGTGAGTGCGAATTAATGGCAAAGGGGGTAGACATAGTGGGTATTGTAACTATAAACACAAAGGCAATTTCAACATAGCATTTAAATTCAACCTTCTCTTGATTTGGATAGAAAAATAGATTCTCATTTTTTATTCTAACCAAAAAAAAAAAAAATCAGTTTTAGGATACAGAAAGTTTTCTTCACAAAACCTTTTTTTCCCTAGGAAAATACTTAATTGCCAGATAAATCAGTGACAAAAAGACGTATTTTACCAAAATATTTGTTAGGTAGATTTTATATTTACATATCCAGGAACATAACTTTTTTCCTATTGTCACAAAGATTTCCTTCTCACCTAAAATTTTTAAGTGCATACCTCCTAAGAAAGCAAGTGAGAATATTTCAAAGGTAAAGTAGTCACTTCTTCATTATTATGTAGGGTAAAACACAATGAAATATTAACACTATTAACAAAGAATCCTAACCTACCTTATCTGGGTTTAGGATTTTAATGAACTGACTTTGCTCTTTCCAAAGCAATACAAATCAAAGATGCCAAAATCACCTATGAGAGAAGGAAACACTGTTTCTGAGTCATTTGAGAAACTGCCTGTGGACAATTGGCTTCATCTAAGAGTTCATCTTTCTCTGCCTGAAGTTTCACTGAGCAGATGTTCCATTTTTCTCATATTTCTTATCTTCTTGAAATATGATTTCAAAAACATCCAGGGGAAAATTTAAAATTTCATGGAGGATGGTAGTCGAGATTCTTTTTTATACCTTCCAGAATTCTCTTCTTCAGGCACATTCTTCAATTGGAGCTCAAGTTTGAGAATAATTGTAGACCCTGAGAATTCATGTGTCTAAAAAGAAGAACTTGTTGGAGCAAAGTGTAGGACACCAGTAGACTCAAGGGAGGACGATTGTTTGCCATGTAGAATCTTGATTTGGATAGAGAAATAGATACTCTGTGTTCTAAAATAATTTTTTTATTCACCCAGTTTTTAGGGTAGGTAGGGAAAAATCCTGTCAACCATATTAATTCCCTCTTTCATTTTTAATTATTTTTGGAATCATTTTGGAATTATTTTTAATTCCAAAGTTAGTTAATGATTCAAGTATAAATTACTTGCTTAAGGTACAGACGGGGTGGGGGTGGGGGTGGGGGTCTGTCGAATGTAAATGTTCTGTTTTCCAGCAGTTACTGTTACATAATATTGGAGCAAAAGGTGGAAATAGAGGCTTCACAACAAGAGCAATACATGGTTATCAGAATGTGGGCTGAAGGCACAGCAGGACTAGTAGAAAACTCATTTATTCTATCTATCCATTCAACAGTCACTGGCACTTTAAATTATCGAAGGTATAATTACACATTGCTATTTTGCAAGTGAAAAAGTCCAGCGCTTGGTTTCCCTCTTCACGTTTAGCAGTTAGAACACTGCTCTTTGGGGGAATAACAAGCTCAGGGTCTCCCCATTACTCATTTCAGGTATTTTTCAGGCACACTGTAATCTACTGAAGGAACATCCAATTAGCCAGGAAAATAGATCCTTTTCTTCCACCTTAACATGATCATTGTCACAAAAAAAGTGTTAAACTTCCCCAATATTTTATGTTCTTTGGCACAATTGTAAAGGGAATAGAGTTCTTGACTGTTTTTTCGGCTTGACTATTGTTGGTATATATAAAAGCTACTGATTTGTGAGTATTGATTTTGTATCCTGAGATGTTACTGTATTCCTTGATCACTTATAAGAGTTTTGTAGTTGAGTCCCTGGGGTTTTCCAGGTATAACATCATATCATCTGCAAAGAGTGAAAGTTTGATCTCCTCTGACCCTATTTGTATACCTTTGATCACCTTCTTTTGCCTGATTGTGATGGTTAAGACTTCCATTACAAAGGACATGAAAGATCTCTACAAACAGAATTATGAAACTCTGAGAAAATAAATAACTGAAGATGTTAACAATTGGAAAAATATCCCATGTTCATGGCTGGGAAGAATCAACATTGTTAACATGTCCATATTACCCAAAGCAATTTACAAATTTAATGCAATCCCTATCAAAGCATGCTGTTATACATTAAAGATCTGCAAAGAATAGTACTTCATTTTATATGAAAGGAATGTCATGAATGTCTTGAATAGCCAAGACATTACTCAGAAATAAAAACAAATCAAGACAAATCACGCTATCAGACTTCAAACTATACTACAAATCTATAGTGATGAAAACATCATGATACTGTCACAAAAATAGAGACGTAGATGTATAGAACAGAATTGAGACTCAAGAGATGAACCCAGACACTTATTGTCATTTGATCTTTGATAAACCCATCAAAAATATAAATTGAGAGAAATATTCCCTATTTAACAAATGGTGCTGGGAGAATTGGCTGGCAACTTGTAGAAGACTGAAAACTGGACCTACACCTTTCACCATCAACAAAAATGGACTCTCACTGGATAAAAGATTTAAACTTAAGACATGAAACTATAAAGATTCTTGGAGAGAGTACAGGAGAAACACTTGAAGAAATTGGCCTAGGAGAATACTTTATGAGGAGGACCCCCCCCCCAAGCAATTGAAGCAACATCAAAAATACATTACTGGGATCTGATCAAACTAAAAATCTTCTGCACAGCCAAGAACATAGTAAGTAAAGCAAGCAGACAGCCCTCAAAATGGGAGAGGATATTTTCAGGTTATGCTTCTGACAAAGGTTTGATAACCAAAACCCACAGATAAGTCAAATGTATTAGCAAGAAAAGAACAAGTAATCCCATTTCATTGTGGGCAAGGGACTTGAGTAGAAACTTCTCTGAAGAAGACAGGTGCATGGCCTACAGACACATGAAAAAAATGCTCATCATCTTTAATCACCAGAGAAATGCAAATAAAAACCACTTTGAGATATCATCTAACTCCAGTAAGAGTGGCTCACATAACAAAATTCCAAAACTACAGATGTTGGTATGGATGTGGTGAAAGGGGAACACTTCTGCACTGCTGGTGGGAGTGCAAGCTAATACGTATGTTCCTTTTGGAAAGAAGTATGGAGAATACTCAGTGATCTAAAAGTAGACTTGCCATTTAATTCTGCAACTCCTCTAGTAGGTGTATATCCAAAAGACCAAAAATCACTTTATAACAAGGATATTTGCACTAGATTGTTCATTGCAGCTCAATTCATAATGGCCAAGTCATGGAAGAAGCCCAAGTGCCCATCGACCCAGGAATGGATTAATAAACTGTGGTATGTATATACCACAAAATATTAGGCAGCCTCTCCCAAAAGATGGAGACTTTACCTCTTTTACATTTACATGGACGGAGCTGGAATATATCCTACTTAGTAAAGTATCTGGAGAATGGAAGAAAAAATATACAATGTACTCAGTACTATTATGAAGTCAATTTGCAATCACTAACGCTTTCATGTGAAGAATAGATCACAAGTATGACCCAGGATGAAGGAGGGGAGGACAGAGGTCAGATGGAATCTTAACACAATAGTTGAATGTGATGAGGTCTATATTAACCAGTGTGATGTAAGCATTCCTAATTTTATATGAAATCAGCACATTGTAC
The DNA here is from genome assembly GCA_963574355.1 of Loris lydekkerianus. NCBI lineage: Eukaryota > Metazoa > Chordata > Mammalia > Primates > Lorisidae > Loris > Loris lydekkerianus. The sequence goes on along the minus strand of CAUYPK010052452.1, from coordinate 3,103 downwards.
CCCATAAATGCATTAATGTATACATGATCTATGTGTTTATGATTTAATTTAAAAAAGTGTCAAACCTTATCTTTTTATACATGTAACTATTTAAAAGCAAATAGAGAGCCCCCCGAAAGCTTCCTCTCTCAAAAAGAAACCAAATTGATAGGAGTGGAATACCTTTATACAAAGAGACTGGATAAATCCCTCAAATACAAAGGCAATTTGGGGGTGGCTCTTTGACTTACTAATTGCATAACCATGGTATATTAATTTACTTTTCTAATCTATAATGTGCTAATATGTAAGTCAAGACTATTAACAGTGCCTGCTTAGACTGTTATGATCAAGCAATGAACAAGACACCTAGATATGCTCAAAAATGTTTATTATTTAAATTTTTTTTCATAGCCTACGTATTAGCTACCAATAATCAAAAAGAAATGGAATTCATTTATTTACCTTTGAGGATACACTTACCTCTGTGTATATGTCTCTATATACAGGTATATATGTATACAAATATACATTTATTTATATCTGTGTGTCTATATAAAAGTACATATGTACACATACACATATATGTATAATTTTTTAAGATGGAAGTCTTTATTGTTGTGTCTTCTAATGAATTGTTACCAGTGAAATTCAAATGATACACAGAAAGTAACTACATGTTGTTTGAACATTGATAAGAGGTGGACTGGGAAACAGTTCTTATCATCACAGAGGAGATGGAGTGAGGCCTCTGCACTCCACCCCCATTTTGTAGCAATCACTTCACAAGCAAAAGGAGCCCATAGTGTGAGAACTGGACAAACAGATACAAATAAGTGCAGATGATATTTTATTATAATAAATTCTAAGCCCTGTGGGAGTGTCCTTTACTTGGACAGACACTATTTTTTCAAGACTACGTTGTCTTTCATAGTATTGGTTGAGGACTATTGTTTTTAAGCCTCCATGGCATCTTGTGCTGAGTTTGGGATATGTGGATTAACAACCATAAAAACCCCTCTAGATTCAAGAATTTCCAAAAATCATTCACTAAAAGCCTGGGCACAATCAGAGTTTTCAAAATATGTTTGTTTAACAAAGATTTTGCTAGTTAACATTGAAGTGATTTTTTTTCCTAAGATTTTCATATTTTATAATTTTCCCTCCTAGCCATCTTCTGTCAAACATTCCAGTTACAAGTTTGCTCCCCCTATGCCTTCCCTATTAAAAATCCACAAACTGTGGTGTATAGAAACTATTTGGAAGAAGGTTGCGAATAGAACTCCCTTCTCCTCCATGGCTCCTGTAGCTTACTGAAGAAAAGACTAGTCTTACTGCTATTCCTTCACTGTCTTTATACATAAAACCTATGATTCAATAATAGAGGGAGAACTCAGTGTCATGACCACCTCATTTTATGATACACTAAGATTTGTTATCTAGGAATGGTGGGACCTATGTTGAACTGGGAGAATGGAACCACAGAAGCATGTATCAGGTACATACTGGGGACTTGATGAGTATTTGTTGAATAAGCTCATCAATAATGGATGGTACATAGTCTTGCCTCAGCATTTTTCCTCGTCTATATGTGGTTTGGACCAGATCAGGGCCATATAAAGTTTTGGGGGATGACAAAAGAATAGGGGCTAATGAACCAAGCCATCATCCCCCAACCAAGATGTACTTAAACCTGACAAAATACTTGATCTTCACAATGCAGTGACATTCCTCTGGGTGTCTGTGTTCACACAGGAGCCTACCCAGTTGTTGGGAAGGCAATGGTTGCCGGCAGCAAGGAAGGAGGAAGAAAGAAAAGAGAATATGGCAGCATGTTTTCTCTCCCCAGGGAAAAGGGCTTTGAGGAATCCAGCAACATGCAGGGCCTTAGTCCAGGGTTTTGTGGCTCTGCAAAGGGCTGGAGCCCAGCAGGAAGCTGAGGCAGAAGGCCAGGCCATGTGGATCAGGCCCAGAATGCAGAGGGAAGGAGAGGACTACCATTTGGTCAGCCCCAGGTGCCCAGCACTTGTACCAGGTGTACCAGATTCTGAATTTATGGCTAAACAGCTATTTTCAGACCCCTCCTGCTAGCAAAGCCACGACTCCTCACAAACTGCTTGTTCTGGTTCAGGAAGGAGGTGGAGTTTTCTGCAGGTGGAAAAGCACAGCTGACAAGGGAGAGAGAAAACAGCTCTGACGGACACAGAGCAGCATCCTTTCTATGGCACTAATTTGACAAATTCTTTCAGTAATATTGATTTGAGGGCAGTTGCACAACCAGAGAGAAAAAGGTGAAATGGAATAGATGTTTTCTGCAGTCTGGATGACAACTTGGGCCACACTGAGACTTAGAAAATCACCTTCTGGGGATTCATGTCAACGTGTCCCACTCCCCCTCAAAAAAAAAAAATAGAAGAAGAAGAAGAAGAAAAGACAAACATAGGGTGTAGTAGAGTGTAGAGGGCTATTCAAAAATATTATTTTATTTCTGACTGAAGACATGCCCATAGAGTCCAGAATTGAGCACCTGGCCAGCAGTTACAGCCGATAACGTATTAGTTTAATAGAGCCTGAAAAATAGCTGGACCCAGCTGTACAAGGCACAACAAATTATTGAACACACAGAAATAAAATGTAACTTTTACACTTTAACATTAACTTCTACAAGTAACAATAGTGTGCTTCTAAATCTTAACCAAAGTCAAGAGCCCCCAAATTCAGATGAAGCTGGGGAAATGTTTCCGCTGTGGAAGGGCACTCAAGGTAGAAGGCTAGTCATCTTACAGCTTGGCTCACCTCTAAAGAAGGCACAGCCCAGAGACTTGGGTTGGCGCCTCCCGACATTCCCAACAAGGCTTTCACGGACCTTTCTCAAGCTGAGAAGCCATTTTAAAGCAGCCAAAAGATACGGACACATGGTACCTTGGAAGTTTGTATTTTATTTGATTCCTGGCTGTTGCTAAAAGGAGCTTTCTTTTTTTTATTTTTTTATTTTATTTTTTTTTTTTTTGCTCATCAGTTTTTTATTAGCGTTTGTGTATTTAATGTGTGGCCCAAGACAACTCTAATTCTTCCAGTGTGCCTCAGAGAAGCCAAAAGTTGGGCACCCTTACAAAGTCTTTTT
>CAUYPK010052451.1:0-95663 GCA_963574355.1 Loris lydekkerianus | reverse complement strand
CTTCCTTCCTCTCTCTCTCTTTTCTCTCTCTCCCCTCTCTTTCTCTCTCCCTTCCTTCCTTCCTTCCTTCCTTCTCTCTCTCTCTCTTTCTCTCTTTTCTCTCTCTCTCCCTCTCTTTCTCCCTTTCTTCCTTCCTTCCTTCCTTACTCTCTCTCTCTTTTCTCTCTCTCTCCCTTCCTTCCTTCCTTCCTTCCTTCCTCCCTCTTTCTCTCTTTCTTTCTCTTTCTCTCTCTGTCCTTCCCTCCCTCTGTTCCTCTTTCTTTCTTTCTCTCTTTCCTTCCTTATTCCTTTCCCTTCCCTTCCCCTCCCTCCCTCCCTTCCTTCTCTTTCTCTCCCTTCCTTCCTTCCTTCTCTTACTCCCTCCCTCTTTTTTCTCCTGTCCTCTTCCTCCCTCCCTTCCAAGCTAGCTTAAATATTAAAAGAAAAGGAGAAAACACTTAAGGATTTTCTGGTGTGCTTATTTGTCAACTCCTTTTGGAGACAGCAAATTCGGTTGACTCCCAGGTCAGTCCTCCCAGACGCCAGCTGACGAACACACGGACCTCCAAAAGAAACACACTTATCCTCAGCGTTTAAATCGTTATTAAACAAGACACATCCTGCAAACATTTCTTGGCAGAGAAACGTGAGCCCGCAATTGGCCTCAAGAAGAGCCCCAGATGTAAACCATTACATTATCTAAGAATTAAAGTGTTTTCACGTTTCCAGGTTCAGCCATCAGCAAGGCATTCGATTTGAAATTGTAATTGGCCAATGTCATTCCTGGGGAAATGCAGAATGTGGTGTGGACGGGCCCGGCCACTGAGAGGAACCTGGCTGGGCACAGGGCCTCCTTGTGAGTCTCTAGGACACAGGGTGAAGTCCTCACCACTGTCTGCACCTGCAGACGCACAGACATCTCGCTCACCAGGAGCTCTGCTATGTTGTAGAGAGCAGATGCTGTCAGGGATGCTTCTTTTCTGCCCTCATCTCACCCAAATCATGAGGAATGTCATTCCTTCACCCCAAGGATGCTTAGAACCACCTGTAAGGCAATTACCTCATATTGTTTTCTTTAAGCAGAAGGAAGACGGGGAGACTCTGACCCCCTGGAACCCCTGGTGGGAGGGGTAAGAAATAATCCATTTAATAGGAATGCAGAGTGAAAAGAACCAGGCTGAGAGATACATGGGTTTCCTCCCTGGGAGCCTGTGGTAATCCTCGGAGTGTGTGTGAAGCTTTGCCGTTCTATTCTTCTTGTACCTGTGCACCTGACCTCTTTCCTGATCAAGCTCCCTTGTGATTCACAAGCACCCTCTTAATGAGAAAAAAATATCACCAGAATACCTCTAGAACTGACCAAGTGTAGGTGACAAGAGAATTTGAGGGTGCCTTACTGGTCCCAAATCTTGTCATATTCCTGGACAGAACATTGTGTAAGAAAATGATTTTATTGTTGCACCAGGAAAGCAAAAACTCACATGGAGATTAGATTTGCTTAGAACACCCCATGATTAAAATGCACTCAAAACCTATAATCATGGGAAGGGAGGTGATTGTGGTTTCCAAACATTTTATTCATTTGGGGTGGGGGGGTGGGGGGAGAACACACACAGACACCTCCTTGGGTTTCCAATGGCAGCTATACACACAGAACCTATTTTCCTATTTATTCACCTCCCTTAAATAGCAGCATGAAATATTTTCCTAGGCTATTTTTCAGGGATCCGTTATTATTCACTAGGGTTTTGTTAAAAGAATTGTAAATGATTTCTTCTTTCCCCATCGTCTGTCTAAAGAGCTTAAGGGAATATAATTAGAACCAAACCAATTTTTTTTAAGAGTCTCCAAAATCTTGGTTGGAAGGGAAGTTTCCACGTCTATGCGGCATTCTATTATTTTACAAATTTATTGCTCAAGTGCAAAATGGGAATTTGTGATGTGATACAGCAATTTTGAACTTCATGAAAAGAAGGTGAGACAACCAGACTAACGCCATTTTGAGAGTTCAGCCATTTTGTCAGCCATTTTGTTCAAAACTGATGAGTCACCGTGAGTCAGCGGTTTTCCAGCTTGAGTCTTCGGCTTCCAATCAGAAACTGCCTTCTGGAGTGGACCATATGGCAGTACCAGTGGCAGCCAATCCAGAAGCAGTCCCTTTGTTTAAAAAGTATATGCCCACTTTGCTGTGCTACACTATAACATAGCCCTGGGACAGAGCTCAGGGCTCCTGTCTTGGATCTGTTGTAGCTGAGTTCCCGGGAGCCCGAGCTTGAGCTTGCAATAAAATGACTCTTTTGCTTTTGCATCAGAATCGGCTCCCTGGTGGTCTTTGGGGACTTCGTGATCTGGGCATAACAAAGGCTTAAGTGAAAAACCACCTCCTATGTAAATGTAACAGTATATGAAAAATCTAATGTGTGAGAACTTGCTTTACAACCCGGAGATATAGCAATGAGTATGAAAGAATGGTAAGAATGAAAAAGAAGGATAAAGACGCTGCAAACTAAAGCTTCCATCATGTTTAGAAGGAGCAGAGAAATGCTAGATTGTAGCCTGGAATAATGTCAGCATAGTGAGGGTGTCACCTGGGGGTGATGGAGGAGCTGATATAAGATACGAGGAAGAAGAAGCCCTGGGATGGCTCAGCAGAAGACATGCGGGTACAAGGAGTGAGGAGGACAGATGACTAGCCCAGAGATGTCTATGTCCTGACCCCATGTGGTACACAGAATAGTGTCTCCAATTCCTAATCCCACCTAGTAGACAAAATAACGTTCCCAAGACATCCACATCCTAATTCCATGTGGCAGACAGAATAATGTCCCCCAAAGATGTCCATGTCCTAATCCCATGTGGTGAATAGAATGATGTCCCCAAAGACGTACATGTTCTAATCCCATGTGGTAGACAGATAATGTCCCCAAAGATGTCCATGTCCTAATCCCATGTGGGAGACAGAATAATGTCCCCAAAGATGTCCACGTCCTAATCCCATGTGGGAGACAGAATAATGTCCCCAAAGATGTCCACATCCCTTCTGTGTAGTAGACAGAATAATGTCCCCAAAGATGTCCACGTCCTAATCCCGTGTGGTAGACAGAATAATGTCCCCAGAGATGTCCACGTCCTAATCCCATGTGGTAGACAGAATAATGTCCCCAGAGATGTCCACATCCTAATTCCATGTGGGACAGAATAATGTTCCCAAAGATGTCCACGTCCTAATTCCATGTGGTAGACAGAATAATGTTCCCAGAGATGTCCACGTCCTAATTCCATGTGGTAGACAGAATAATGTCCCCAAAGATGTCCACGTCCTAATCCCATGTGGTAGACAGAATAATGTTCCCAAAGATGTCGACGTCCTAATTCCATGTGGTAGACAGAATAATGTCCCCAAAGATGTCCACGTCCTAATCCCATGTGGTAGACAGAATAATGTCCCCAAAGATGTCGACGTCCTAATTCCATGTGGTAGACAGAATAATGCCCCCCAAAGACGACCACGTCCTAATCCCACATGGCAGACAGAATAATATCCCCAAAGATGCCCACATGCTAATCTCATGTGGCAGACAGAATAATGGTCCTTCACAATGTTCATGTCCTAATCCTAGGAACACTTTTTAAAGCTTTCAGGGCAAAAGAGATTTAGAAGATGTGATTAAGTTAATCCCCCTGAGAGGGGGAGAGGATCCTGGATTATCCAGATGGATCCAATGTCATCATAGGGTCCTCAAAAGAAGCGAGCTGGGAGGTGAGAGTCAGGGGAGCAGGTGTTAGGATGGAAGCAGAGGTCAGAGTCAGGGAGAAATCGAAGGATGTTATACCAGAAAGCAGAGGTCAGAGTCAGGGGGAGATTGAAGGATGTTACACCAGGAAGCAGAGGTCAGAGTCAGGAAGAGATTGGAATATGTTACACCAGGAAGCAGAGGTCAGAGTCAGGGGGAGATCAAAGGATGTTACACCAGGAAGCAGAGGTCAGAGTCAGGGAGAGATTGAAGGATGTTACACCATTGGCTTTGAAAATAGAGGAAGGTGCCAAGGGCCAAGGAATGCAGGTGGCTCCTAGAATCAGAACAAGGCAAGGAAACTGATACTGCCCCAGAGCTTGCATCAGGAGAAGAGTTCTGTTGGCAACTTGGTTTTAGCCCAGTGAGACCCGTGCTGGACTCTAACCTATACAACTGCAACAGAGTGGATTTGTGTTGCTTCAAGGCACTAAGTATGTTATCATTTGTTGTGGTGGCCATATGGGCATCCATGCAGGTGGCCTGCAGCAGGAATGACCTCAGAATGACCCCGGAGGCAAGTATGGTGGGAGCCTATACTGCAGAGAAGTGAGGAGGCAACAGGGAACACTTGGAACAAGTGTCCTGGGCAAAGGGACTCAGAAGCCACAGCAAGGTACCCATATTTTATTTTAATTTCATTGGAGAGTTCTCAGTGTGGTGAGGGCTGTCCTACTAAGCATGAACGTCCACAACAAAATACCATAGACTGGGCAGCTTACATAACAAGATGTTTATTGTTCACAGTTCTGGAGACTTAGGAGTCCAAGGTCAGGGAACCAATAGGTTTGTTATCTGGGGAAGGTCCTCTTCTTGGTTTATAGATGATACTTTCTCACTGTGTCCTAACATGGTAGAGACAGAGAGAGGTCTGGTGTCTGTTTATCTTCTTTTAATGACACTAATCCCATCATGGGGGCTCTATCCTCATGACCTCATTTAACATTAATCACGTCCCAAATGCCCCACCTTGTAACAGCCCCCCACTGAGGGTTAGAGCTACAAAAAGTACATTTTTGGAAGTCATAACATTAGTAGTTATGGCTTCAACACACAAAGTTTGGGTGACCATGTTACTTAGTTCATAGCAGGAAACAAGGGCTACAGAGACAGTAATAATTATCTCTGTTTTGAAAAAGATTTCTCTGAGTTTTCTTAAGAATAATCCCAGAAAGAGGAAACTATGGCATAAGCCTAGAGTCATTAGCCTGTGGCTCTGGTCCAGGCAACAGATGTCATGCACCAGGGCAAAGACAGAAAGAAGTTATCAGATTTGACATAAGTTTGGAGACATTGTAAAGACTCATAGAATTGTTGAATTGTATAAAGATCAAATACCAGAAAAAAGAGTCCAAACTCTCCAAAATCTTCTGCCAAAACACCTCATGGATAATGATGAAAGCAGTGAGATCATCTAGGCTTTGACAGGTTAACCTGAAAAACCCTCATCATTAATCTGAGCTGAGATGTTGAGGTGACAGTCATATTCGTAAATCTGAATATGACTGAGACATGCATTTAGGATCTTGAAGGCATATTTCAATAACCAGAGGTGATAAAATCCCTCAGGGAGAGAAGAAGGCTAATGTTTAACTCTGATGCAGCCCGATATTTGGAAGACCCCCTTTGGGAAGAGAAGAATAAGAAAGGGCTTAATCTGATGGGTTCTTTTTCTTCCTTTTTTTTTTTTTTTTTTTTTAGAAGAACCTCTTTCAGAAGAAGAGTAAATAAAACAAAGGGTGAACTCAGCTTCATCTTTTTTTCTTCCCTGGACGTAATTCATATTCTTTGATTAGGAATTTTTTGTCCATCTAACCCTCCAGAATAGAGCTCTGAAGTCACCTTTGACCCTTCTTTCTCCAACATCACAGGAACACATCAGTTTGCTTCTGTGGTGACCGCAAATTCCTTCATTCTTCTCACTTCCATGGTCCAGGTGCAGAGACATTGTTATCAACATCCACCCCTCACCAGAGCCTTCAGTCTCCCACATCCACTCCCATCACTTTTCATCTATTCTATACATAAGCTCCAGAGTAATAAGTCTAACATGTTAACATGACATTGGTTTTCCCGGGCTCCCTTGCAGCTATGTTGGTGGTTCCCCATCAACTATAGGGATATGCACTAAGTGTCTGAGATCTTTCATAAATTCACACATGGAAAGATATTACCTCCCTGTCTATATCTCATCCCATTACACCCAACATCTCAATCTTTGACTTTATCATCCATCCTTGGTTTCTGACTTTGCCCAGTTAGCCTTGAGTCATCACCTAATCTGATTCATCTTTTGACAGAATACATCATCTCCTTTAAGAAATCCACCTTTCTCAGAAATAGAGATTGTCCCAGAGACAGATGTAGTATAAGTCAGGCTGGTCATCCCATCCCTGGGATTTAATAAGCAAACATGGAGAAAGGGTGGGAGTGTCTCAGATTGTGTACGTTCAGAGCTATAAAAGCTGGATATCTCTCTGCTATCTCCAGATGGAAGTCTTTTTGCAGAAAGACAATCTAGTCTGAAACACAGAGAGAAGAGATTTAAGAGAATGACAGAAACACTGGGGGCCCATGATAAGTCTCCCATCTCTACTGTATGAGATTGGTTTTTCTGGGCTCCCTTGCAGCTATGTGTGACTATGTGATGTAGTTTGAACCCATAGAAAGTGAGTAGGATTGTATTATGCCAACAAAAGTCTTAATTTCTTAAGGAAGAAGAAATGTAGGCTTTTCTCTCTCCCTTTCCTAATGGCCGGAATGCAGATGTAGTGGTTGGAGAACATGCAGCCACACCAAACCATGAAGAGGAAGTCATGTACTCTGGCCTATCATGTTAGAGATAAATAAATATTTATCTTATTTATTATTACTTGTTCGCTTTCACACATGTGTTCATGCAGTTACATGAAATATACTATCATAGTTGTCTATGTGTCTATCAACAACCCCATCATCTATTGATCTATCATCTATATATCTATCAATCATCTATCTACTGACCATCAGTCCACATTTGTCTATCATCTATTATCATCTGTCTATCATCTATGCATCTATCAATTATATATATATATATATATTTTTTTTTTTTTTAATAGTATATATGCACACATATATGGAAGGGGGAAAAGAGATAGGAAAAAAGTAGATTTTTCAATTCCTTGGAGTCTGCAAGGTCACCTCCATCCTGGGATCTCAGATTAATATTAGGTCAACAGTTCTTTTTCCTTGTTAAACTAGTCTGCGTTCTATTTCAGTTGCTGTTAACTAAAACAACCCTCAATAAGAAATTGGCATTGTTATAAAATTGCACTTATGAGTTACTTAGGTCCCTGTCTTTCTCCTCACTGGATCCTGTATCCTGCATCCTGCACCCAGCCCACATCCAGCACCTAACATTTTGCCTGATACTCAGTAACATTTTTAACTGAAATGCCATTTCTTTGTCAGGGCTACTATACTGCTTTGGACAAACTGCCTCAGAATCAATATTCTTATTCTTCGCTTCTGTAAAATAAACTCATTTCCTTAGAAGGAGAAAGTGAAAGTTTCACAAAGACCTTCATGGTGTGTTTTTCTTGCATCTGTAGTCCCAGCTCAGGCCAAGCACCATTTCCTGGCCTGAAGCTTTTCCTGATTGGACTAATGCCCAGGCCTCCTCAGAGCTTTTCCTCCAGGTCTCTCCCCATTTCAGCCTCCCCTTCCAGGGATAATCTCCATGTGACATTGCTTTCATCTTCTCACACCTTACTTAAAAATTCTCCCATGTCTCTCCTTTACCTACAACAAAGATGGCAAAATCTTGGAGCAAAGGAAGCAACTTCAAGCATCGTTAACCTCAAGTAGTCTTTTCACCCATGAGTTCAAATGGGACCTCACATGACTTGCCAGTTACCTCCTTTGTTAGTGTTGGCAACCGCCCAGAGCTTACCCATACCACCAGACGTACTTGCTATTCCTGGCCACAGTGTAATTCTCAATTTCATGGCACAGTGCTGCAGGCCCTCTGCGGCCCAATGTGGTCTTACCTTTCTAATGATGCTTATCTGAAACCCTCACAGAACCCTCTTCTCCTCGGGCAGCCCCATGGCTATCTCACTGACTTGCCTTGTGCATTTCTGTCCGTTCATTCACTGTATAATTCAAAACTGTTTATTGAGCACTGATGGGGTACCAAGGATTGTTCTAGCAACTAGAGGGAGCTATTGTGGTGAACAAGACACACATGTCTCTGCTCTCACTCATGTTATCTGGGCAGCTAATGAGAACAAGTCAATTGTAGAGTTTGTTCCATGGTGACTGGTGACATGAAGAAAGAACATTGGGGATGGTGGATTCAGTAGTCCCCTCTTATGGATCCTCCCCCAGAAATGTATGCCTTTAACATCTCCATCTCACCCCACTTAGTCAAAACCCACCTAACTCTTACCCCATTCGTGAAGCCATTTTGGCATAGTTGACCTACTCAATACCAACACTGCCGGAAAAGGCAATGATTTAACCACACAAGGGACACTAATGTCTCTTTAATTTCATATGGAATTCTGTCTGCATGGACACAGACCCTCAGAGACCCCCAGCACTGCTCCCCTCTCTACATGTGTGTTCAAGGCTTGCTTGGACTGTGATGTAGTTCTTCCCACAGATGGGACTCATTCTGGGGTCTTCCCACCTGGGACAATGATAAATGGCTCATATGCACCCACTTGACCTCTGTGATGAGGAGAGGGAGGGCCTCTGCCACCCTTGCTGCCGCTGGATGTAAATGCATTAACGAGGCATGAATATTTAATTTTATGGCATAAAGAGTGGGTGTTTACAAAAACAAATGTGTAATAATATGTCTGATGGAGAATAAGGATAGAAAATCAAAGCACTCTAAATCTGGAAAATGTGCATTCACATCCTAAAGCCTCTTTAATTAATTTAAAGACTGTCTCATTGAGAAGCACAAATGAAAATCTTTATTAATCAGTAGAGCTCTCAGGCCACTATCAATCATTTCTTATGTAAACCGCTGTCTCCTGGCCCAAACTGGGTGTTTGATTATAGTGATATGATTTATTTCCCCAAATGGTTCTATTTGTCCTGGAAACCCACTACAAACAACTAGAGGTCTTGTAGTAAACACTTTTTGATGACCAGCCACTCAAAGAAGCATAACTTCCTCTCTCCTACCTTAATGAATCCCCTCAACTCCCCCTCCCATACATTGTGGCCATTTGAGAAGGATTCCAGAGCATGAGATCCAACATAGAGTAAGGCTAAGTGCCCCATTTTGAAAATCTGTCATGCAGCACAGAAACACACATACCCTACAATGGATTGCCCACAATGGGATGTGCAGGGAGGTCGAGAAGTTCTTCTAAAGGGTGGCATTGAGGCTCACGCGATGAATAATAATACTGACATGTTAATAAAAAGAGTCCAAACATTTGTACATGGGAAGATATGATGTTATGGAGCCCCAAACCCACACTTTATCCTTTCTCTAACCACATTTAAATCTCACCCTGATAGCCTGAGGTTCTCTGATACATTCAGCCCCAGCACACCCAGTCTCTCATATGTTGAATCACGACTGTTTATTATTTATATCTAAAGAGAAAAGAGATTGAGATTCATCATTATACTCCAGCTGTAAGAAAGGAATTAAAGCAGACGTTCCTCCTTACTTTTCGGTCTAGACACCTGGAAGTGGCTGGCACTTCTCAGGCCCCTCCCCCTCACTTTTATACCCAGTTCAAGTATCCTGGGGCTCCTGGCTCATTGGGTTTGTTGGGATCTTTCCTTCCTGAGTGGGATCAATTCTCTATTCTTAAATCTGAGCCCTTCTATCCTCCACTGAATCCCAAACTGAAAAGTAATGAGATGCCCAGGAATGCCCCAGTTTCTATCCAATAGCCATTGACCCTGTGATATTGTGCTTCATGACTTCTTTCATGAAGACTGTCTCTAAGGCTTGATCTTTGCCCTGCACCTGCATAAATTCTCTTATGCTAGAAGACCCTGCAGAATAGTCAGGGCTTCTTTCCTCTAACACTATAAACATTTGGGATGTCTTAGCCATTTGAGGCTGCTATAAAAAATACCAGATGGGGTGGCTTAATCAATAGAATTTCCTTTCTCTCAGTCCTAAAGACTGAAAGTTCGGGACCAGAATGCTGGCTTGCAGATGGCTGCTTTCTCACTGTGTGCTCTCATTGTGGAGATGGTGGGGAAGAGAGAGAGGAAGAGCGTGCTCTTCTCTCTTTTTATAAAGTTGCTAATCCCATGAGGAGGACCGGACCATCATAACCTCATGAAACCCTAATTATCTTCTAAAAGCCCCATCTCCTAATGACATCACATTGGTGACTGGGACTTTGACACATGAATTGGGGGAGCACATTAATATCTGGTTCATAACAGGTTAGAATAGTTCTTTATTGCAGAGATGTCCCATGTATTGTAGGGTCCCTAGCAGCATCCTTGGTCTCTACCCACCAGATCCCAATAACCCCCTCCCTCTGTTATCAAACCAAAAATGACCCCAGATGTGGTCCAGTGTTCCAAAGGGTGGGAAAAATCATCCTTGTCTAGCTGAAAGCTGATCAGACTCTAAGTCCCTTCCTTAGACAGGAAGAGTTCAAAACAGAAACATGGCAGGGTGATGCTGTCTCAGCCTCTGTTTGTCCTTTGGGGAGCTACTTTGTAGGTTTGGAACTTGAGGGTCCAAACAGAGGAAGGAGGACCCAGGACAGGTGCAGGAACAACCTTCCAAAGCATGGTGATGACAACAGAAGTGCCATTAAAGCCAGATGACAAGGAAGCCCAAGGGAATGTCGTAGTTAGCTCTGAGGGTATCTGTGGCTGCTGTAACAAGCATGTCCCCATGAAGAAACTTCATGTGGGAAGGAACATCGTGACTAGAATACCCACTGCATGAGTTGCACCATCGTGTGGGTCTGGAATCAAGTTCCAGGGGAAAGCCACCATGCCCACAGACAACCCGCCTTGAAGGACAACATCTCTGATCTCATGTTAAGCATGGACATTGTGCGGTGTGGTTGGCAGGATTTCTTCAAGTAGAAGTTATAAGTGACCATGTCATTAGGCCACCCAGGATTCCTCAAGTAAAAGTAACCATGTCATTTCCTGTCTCCAAGAGAGAAAATTAGGGTGGAAAATGAATCATCATTCACTCAGGGAATGCAAAAAAAAATCTATAAAGGAAAGATCCAATATCAGTTGATACTGAGATTCATGATGAGATGTTTCTACCTTCTGTTTTATTTATCCAACAGATTGCAATCATTTGAAACCAACATTCTAAAATCACCTGATTCCTGTGTTTCTGACAGGCACTAGGGTTTGCACATCAATGTCGAAATCTCTGTGGGTTACAATCTGATTCCCTTTCAACATACAAGATACCTCCACCAGCAGGATTCCTTAAAGAACACATAAATAAGTGTTCCTAAAATTCAGATAGGATGAATCTCTTTGACAGAGATTTTGTGACTATTCAGAAAGAGCTAGATTGAATTTTCCTTTTGCCCCATGAAAAAGCACAAGATGAAGATGTGCTCTTGATGCAAGTGTTTCAGAAGAAAAATGATTTGTGCTTAGAAGGGGGAAATCATTTAAAATGCATGTGTGAATTATACACGCTAGCCGTTGATGTATATGACAGGAATTCCACGGGGTAAATTCTTAGTCCTTAGTAGATCAAATGGTTGTATCTACCAGACTGATTTTTTTTTTTCTTTAAAAAGGTCCTTCTCAAGCATTTTGTGAACTAAAAGTATTTGTTTTCTGTGGTTAATCTGAGTAATAAGGTGGGTTTGTTACCTTCTAGAATTCCATTGCTCAAGAACAAAGCAAATTACTTGAATATCATCCCAAATGGTCTATAGGTGAAGGTAAACTATTAAAATGCACCTTCATGTCAAGGGTGTTATTTCAACTTCCAGAAAGCACTCTCTTTGTTGAACGCCAAACAGGATTTCCTAGGTAAATGACTGGAGTTAGTCTTGGGCATTGACCTCAGTTCTGTGAAATAATTTGCGTGTGTGGTGGTTTTCTTTCTTTTTTTTTTTAACACCTCTCTGGGGAGCTGTGTGATCACTTAATTATTTATAGATTAAAGAGCATTGTTGCTAATTAACACTGTTCTAGTTGTCAGTGGGTAGACTTGTTTGCTTTGAAGTTTTTCTGATGTTGTATTTTGGGAATTCCATTCACTGTTGCAGTTGGCACAGTTTTAGATTTGGGAACCTGTGCTTCCGAGCAATTATTTAATAGGCCGTGATGTTGTGTGTCCATTATCCCAGTACATTCCTAACTGTATCACTTCCTGAGAACTCGTTCTTTTTTGTCACTGGAAACAGTTTCCTGATGCTGAGAAGTCTTGTGTTTCTGTGTGATGGAATGTCCACTGGAGTTTCCATTCTTCTCACCAAGCCCTTTATGGACAACAGGTGAATTTCCTGTGTCTGAGTTGTTGGGGCTACTATAACAAAAATATGGCAGACTGAAGTAAATGAGAGATGTTTATTGCTCACAGATCTGGAGGCTGAAGATCAAGATCTCGGCATAACAGATGCTGTGAGTGGTGGGGACTCACTTCCTGTTCATAAATGGCTCCTTCTCCCTGTGTCCTCACATGGTGGAAGTCCTGGCATGGCAGACGCTGTGTCATGCGGGGACTCACTTTCTGTTCATAGATGGCTCCTTCTTGCCTTGTCCTCACATGGTGGAAGTGGTGAGAGGGCTCTCTGGGGTCCCTTTTATAAAGATACAGAGCCTTATAAACAATAGACATTCACTGTTCATAGTTCTGGAGGCTGGAGTCCAAGATTCTGGTGTGGCAGGTGCTGTGTCTCACTTCCCATTGGTAGATGGTACTTTCTCCCTGTGTCCTCACATGCTGGAAGGGGCCAGGGAGCTCTCTGGGGTCCCTTTTTATAAGGACCCTGATCCTATTCATGAGACTCCACCCTCAGGACCTCATCACCTCTCAAAGGCCCCACCACCTTCACCATCTTTTTGGCAGTGAAAATTTCAGCACAAGAATGTTGGAGGACACAGACATTCAGACAACAGCACTCTGTCATGGGACCATCCTAGGTGCATCTTCCTGTAGAAGAGTGGTCCCCAAAATCCCACCAAACAACTACCGTTGTCTTGGTCTGCTGACATAGCTGGCTTCATGACTTAGAGCTAAACACACACACACACACACTTTCCAGTCCAATTGTGTTACTTTTACACTATAAATGTAAATGGCATGTGCGCTGGGTTGGATAGTATTGCCCCCAAAAGTTCACCTTGGCCCACAATATTTGAAACTAGAGTTTTTGTACATGTGAATAGTAAGTTAGGATGAGATTATCCTGGATTACAAAGGGCACATGTGAATAGTAAATTAGGATGAGATTATCCTGGATTACGAAGGGCAGTGAAATTTTCACAGCCAAGGTGATGGTGTAGGTGGTGGGGCCTTTGAGAGGTGATGAGGTCATGAGGGTGGAGCCTCATGGACAGGATCGGTGTCCTTATAAACTAAACCCAGTGACGGTGTCCTTCTGAAAGACAGCAGAGGAGACACAGACACAGAGGAGAAGCCATGTGGAGATGGAGGCAGAGCCTGGAGTGACGTGGCCACAAGCCCAGGGACACCTGGAGCCCCCAGGAGCTGGGAGAGGCAGGAAGGAGCCTCCCCTGAAGCCCAGCTACTTTCTTCATGAAGAAATTAGATTATTGAATGGATATTGGGTTCTTCACAACAAATGTCAGGATCCAGAACAGAAGCCCAGAGTGGAAAAGTCACATCTTAGAGTCAGTGAGAGTATTTTATATAAGGATTGAAATTAACTTATGTGGACACTTGTGGTGTGGTGACATGTGACTCTCAGTGGCCCATTCACATGTGTGTGCATGTTTGCTCACACACACAGAGTCCCCAGAATGAGCCTCTGAAATGTCAGCTTGTAGGACAGCAGAGAACACCTGGAGATGCTCTCAGGGTACCTGCATCATAAGTCTTTGAACAAAAGGCAGCTATAGTTTATAGAATCTCCTGCTTGAACTGGAAAGCCTGGCCTGCAGGGGTGTCCAGCCTTCAGCCCACAAGCTGCATGCGAATTACGTGAGGTCTTTTTTTGCATATCTGTGCTGTCAGATATCATGAAAATTATGCACAGACCTTTTATTTTGTTCATCTGCTTTCTTTAGCATTTGTGTATTTAATAGGTGGCCCAAGACAACTCTTCTTCTTCCGATGTGCGCCAAAGAAAAGAAATTGGACACTCCTGGTCCAAGGGCTCACTAGGAGATCCGCCTACACCCACGTGTCTGTGCTTCTGTGCTCCCGGGAGTCACAGCTCTGGGCATGGGTGCTGCCTCCCACGACATTTCAGAATAGATGTGTCTGTTTGCATGTATGTGTGTGTGCTGGCTGGTTTTCATATGTGTGTGTGTGTCTGTATGGTGTACCAGTGTCCCTACAGTTTTGAGTGACTTGGACAGAGCAAAGGAGACCACTGCACCTCCATTTCACCCAAGTAAGGTGATGGCAGCTTTGGGTTCATGTCAAGCCACTACTGAACGGGTACAAATGGTACCCCATCTTGTCCCACATCTTCCTGAGGCTCTGACACCTCTCTCATCCAGCACCCCAAGTCTCCAAACTACCAAAGTTTTCCCTGTGGGTTGTGGAAAGCAGGTGCCCTATAATTGATAGATCTGCCTCCCCATGTCCTGTAGACACCTCCAAACTCCAGGAAACATGTTGTTGTAGTCAGCCAACATGGGGGTTTGGGGGACTCTCCCAAGGAACCCAAGGATTAATTTAAGGTACTTCCTTCTGTCTTGGTGCCGGTACTCAGTGGTTAGGGCGCCAGCCACATACACCAGAGCTGACAGGTTCGAACCCAGCCCAGGCCTGCCAAACAATGACAACAGCCACAAAAAAATCGCCGGGCATTGTGGTGGGCGCCTGTAGTTCCAGCTATTTCGGAGGCTGAGGCAAGAGAATCGCTTAATCCCAAGAGTTTGAGGGTTGCTGTGAGCTGTGATGCCACCACACTCTACCCAGGGCCAAATAGTGAGACTGTCTAAAAAATTAAAAAAAAAAAAAAAATCCTTCTACAAATGAACACATTTGGTTATAAACTTGTGTGAACACCATAGTTACCTTAACAACCTATCATAAATTGGTATGCATGTGGGATAAAAAAAACAAACAAACAAACAAAAAAAAACTTAACTTCTCAAAATCCTGAAGCCAGGAGCCCAAGGTCAAGGTTTCCGTGGGGTTGGATCCTCTGAGGCTGTGAGGAGAGGGTCTGTTGCAGGCATGTCTCCTCGGTCTATGGACAGGGTCTTCTCCCTGGGTCTTCACACTGCCTTATTTCTACACCTGTGTCTCTGTGTCCTAACTTTCCCTTTTTATGAGGACACCAGTCACTGGCTGAGAGTCCTTTATAATGACCTTGTCTTACCTAATCATACCTGCAGTGACCTTATGTCCAAGTAAGGTCTTGTTTGGAGGAACCCAGGGTAAGGACTTTTTTGAGGGGACATAATCTAACCTGTATGAAGCATCATGTTGCAGAGGTCAAGTATAATTATCAATCTGAAGAAACAAATGGAGACCCAGATGAATCACCCTATGACACCCTTTCTTAATATCTCATCTTTCTGAAAAGTAGTCTCAAGTCTTTCTCAGATTTTGTTGGAAGGCAAGAGTTCCCTGAGGCATGAAATCTTCTGGATTAAGTCCTTGGGGGAGTTAATCCTGATCCCTCAGGGACATCCTAGTAAATCCAAATTCCTCATCTCTAAAACTTCCACCTTTATCTGATATTTATCCTCCCACCTCAAACACTAAGAGAGGCCCCCGCCGTTGCATGCATCCCATGTGGGTGCAATTTCCCCTCTGGTGAAACCGCTTTTGATTTGAAGGCATTGCAGCCTTGTCTGCCTTTAACCTTTCATCTGGAACACCCAGATTTCAACGGACGGCAGAAATTACAGCCACTTTTCTTGTCCATGTCGTTTTGGTGGGTCCTGGCAGCGTTGCTAGTGAAGGGAGCCCTCATCCCACCTGAACAGAAACTTGAGCTCCCCACACAGTGTAACACGGTTCACGCTTTGAATTTTTTTTTTTTTTTTTAAGAGGATAAACCTTGGGATAAAACAGAGATGGTAGGGAGAAGGCAGGTGTGGCTGACAGGGGCCACAACACCACGGTGAGTTTTCAGGAAGCATTTTAACAGGGGCAGGGTTTGGAAGGGCCAGGAAGAGTTACACCCTTCACGGGACCTGCTGAAATCCCCGTGGGGTTATCAGAGGGGCTGTGGGCTGCCCACTGGAATCTCAATAGCACTCCAGGGAGGAGAAGGCCGAGGCCCAGACTGTGGGTCACCACTGCATCTTGGAGAGCAATGTGGATTCCCACCCACACTGCGGGGTGCCATGGAGAATCAGAAACAAGAGGGGGTGCCCACGACCTCCCTGGGACCCAGAGACCCCCCCTGCCCAGGATGCCCCATCCCTGCCTGGATCCCATGCCCCACTCAGCTGTGCCCTTCACCTACCAGAGCTTCTGTGGGTTTCAGCTCTCAAACTTGAAGCTCTTGTGGCCAGGTTTCCTCCTCTCTCCTTCTGCCTGTGTTTCTCATCCTCCCTTGTTCCCTCTCTGGCCCTGTCTATCTCTGTCTTTTATGTGTTAAACAGAATTCATTTAGGCTTTGAACACTTAAGGGTTGTGTTGTCATATTTATGGTAATCTTCACAGACTAGCAGAAGCAGTAGGTGACATCCAAGTTCACAGCGATCTCTCTCTCTTGTTCTGCCTCTGTTTCTCTGTCTTGTTCCATTTTTCTCTCTGTCTCTCTCTTTCTCTGTCCTTGTCTCTCTCTGCCTTTCTCCTGTTTTTCCTCTCTGGGTATCTCTCTATTTCTTTGTCCCTAGCTCTCTCTGTTTCTGTTTTTGTCTCCACTTCTGCCTTTCTTTCTATCTCCTTCTATCTCTCTGTCTCTCTCTGTTTCTCTCCCCCTATCTCCTCCTCCCTTTCCTCTACCTGTCTCTAATTCTCTCCCTCCCCCCATCCCATCATCTCAAGGCTCCTGGGGTGCTGAACCCACCAAGAAGTGGGTTTTCTTCCCACCCTGGTCCCATCTTCCCTGGCACCTGCAGGATGCAGACAGCACAGCTGACCCCAGGATACCATCCCCAATGCCCCCACCACCCCCACGTGACTCAATTTCTGTTTGCAGCTCTATCCTTTCACTACTACCCTGTTTCCCTGAAAATAAGACATCCTCCGAAAATAAGACCTACTTACAGGAAAGATAAGACGTCCCCTGAAAATAAGACCTAGCGCATCTTTGGGTGCAAAACTTAATATAAGACACTGTCTTATTTTCGGGGAAACAGGGTAACAAGAATATCTTCAGAGTGTTTCATTTGGGGGATACAAAAAGAGGGGTTACCATATTTAACCACTAAACAAAATCCTGACTTAGATAGACATTCCACAGGGTTGAAGCAAAGGCACTTTTCCAAAAACAAAACTTGGTACACACACATAAAACAAATCAATAAAGATAACACCTTGCATAAAAGATGAACAAGCTTGATGAGCTAACTGTAGCTAACTGCAGCTAAAAACTGCAGAATAAACAGTATTTCCAGACACACCTGGACCATTTACAGGCATTAAGTTTACCCCAAGAAATTTTAAAACTTAGGGCAATTTGCTGCTAAGGGGATGACACTAAGGTTTGAAAAGACAGAAGGCAAATGGCCCAAATGGAACATTAAAATTCATGAAGGAATACAGAGTGGTGAAAATGTGAAATAAGCATGATAATTGTAAATAAATATTGACATTGTAAAACAATAGTGTCTTATGGGATTTAAAACACTCGGAGAACTAAAATACATGACAACAATGGTATATAAATCATGAGGAAATAAATGAATGTAAGTGTTTCATGGTATTTGCTTTGTCTGGAAAGTATTATATAAGATACTCAGCCTCCCAAGCATTCTCCTGCCTCCGCCTCCCCAGTAGCCAGGACTACAGGCACCCACCACAACACCTGGCTATTTTTTTGGTTGCATCCGTCATTGTTGTTTGGCGGGCCGGGGCTGGATTTGAACCCACCAGAGCTGGATTTGAACCCACCAGCTCAGGTGAATATGGCTGGTGCCTTAGCTCCTTGAGCCACAGGTGCTGAGCCAGAACATACAATTTAAAGGCAAACTGTAGAAAAGCTTTTTTAAAAAGCTAACGTGCAAGGAAACCTGGAGAAATTAGAAAGGTATCAGCAAAAAAAAAAGAAAAAAAAAAAAAAACCTCATGTAAATGAGTGAATAATAACAGTGAGGTTAAAAATAGATCAGGAGAAAAAAAACATAATAAAAATCACTTCAGGGCCAAAAGACCAATAAAGTGAAAAAATTAAAGTAAAAATTAAAAAAAACAAACCTGTGATATTGATCAAGAAAATCCGAGAAGCCATTATAAAGTAATATAAGACATTTTTTTAAAAAATGGGCAATCTGTAAAGATTATGTAAACTTATAAAATCTCATAAAAGGATGGATGTTGGGCACAACTTTATGTGTATAAACTTGGAAATATAGATAGAATAAACACATTCCTAAAAATATAAAATTTACCCAAACTTACACCAAAAAAATGAAAAGCAGAAAGTCTTATAACAACATAAGAGACGGAATCTCTAACTAAATGCCTTTGAAAAATGAAATTTAGATGCTAAAGGGTTTACCTAGGGTTTTTTTTTTTTTTTTTTTTTTGAAGTTATTTTTCTTTTCTTTTCTTTCTTTTTTTTTTTTGTGGGTCGGGGCCGGGTTTGAATCCACCACCTCCAGTATTTTGGGCTAGCACCCTACTCCTTTGAGCCACAGGTGCCACCCCAGTTTACCGAGGTATTTTATACCAAATACTTAAGGGAAAAAGTAATGCCAACATTACATAAAATATCCCAGAGATTGGGAAAAGAGGAAAGACTGCCAACTCGCTCTATATCCTGAGGTGACTTTGCACATTGAAACCTAGGAAGGGATTACAGACCTATCCACCCTGTGAACCCAGACCCACAGGTAATAAAACACTGGCGATATAATAAAGGATAATAGATCATACTAGGTCAGGCTTATCCCAAGAACACAGATTGGTTTAACAATGCAAATTATCTCATTAAAAGAATGAAAATGAAGGGTGGCTCCTGCAGCTCAACGGAGTAGGGCCCCGGAGGCCAGAAGTGACGGGTTCAAACCCAGCCCTGGCCAAAAACTGCAAAGAAAAAAAAAAAAAATGAATGAAAATTAAAATCATCTAATCATAACATAATAAATCTACCAAAGTCATCGTCCCTCCATGATATAATCAACAAAAAAATCCACCCCCACACAAGACACACACACTTATATACACAATCTTAACCAACCTACAGACACGAGACTCCTTAATACGAGAACGGATATTCACAAAGCACTTCAGCAAACGTCACACTTACTGCAGAAGGGCTGAACGTTTTGCCTTTTACCTTATCTCAAGTTCTATTTCATGTGATGCGGATGGTCCCAGCCAGCGTTGTGAAAATACAAAAATAGACAATAGAAAGGGGGAAAAAATCGCCAAACCGTATCCATACTACGGATGCTGACACAAATGCTTCAAAGTTACAGAGAAATACTTAGAACTAATGAGTGAGCTTAGCCAGGTGTTGGATACCATATCAACCTAAAAATGCACAGAAGTTGTATATCATGGCAACAAAGAATTTATTTTGTGGGCTGGGTGAGGTGGCTCACACCTATAATCTCAGCACTCTGTGAGGCTCAGGTAGGTGCATCCCCTGAGCTCCAGATCAGCCTGAACAAGAGTGAGACCCTCTCTCTACCAAAAATAGAAAAACTAGCCAGGCATCATGGTGGGTACCTGCAGTACTTGACAGGCTGAGGCAGGAGGATCACTTGAACCCAGGAGTTCAAGGTGTGGGCTTGTGATGATGCCATAGCAGTCTACCCACAGTGTGACTGTCTCAAAAAAAAACAGACCCCCCAAATTTATTTTGTGAACATATGTAATAGTCCTTATATATGGCATAATATTTACTATATATTATAACATTATATAATATATGCCATATATTATAACATATATAATATATACTTTATATTATAATATATAATATATACTTTATAATATATAATATATTATATATTATATACAGCATATACTATATAGTATATAACATATCTAATATATACTATATATTATAATGTATACAATATATACACATAACACATAATATATAATATAATACTATTATAACACTATTGTATACATTATAACACTATTGTATACAATATAAACACTATAACACATAATATAAAATATATTATTTATATTAGCATGAAATAATAGCATAAAAATCTAGTATAATTTATAATAGCACATTATGTAAAATTCAATTTATATTTTTAATATTTATTAATTATACAAATTATAATTTTACATTGTAATTAGTTTATATTTTATTTTAATATAAGATGTATATTTCTTTATAATTGCATAAACAAACTCATATAGAACAGCATAAGAATACATTTAATATAGTGTGTGCACCTGTCTTACAAAGTGGTGCCCAGTATGTACAAAATATTTTGTAAATACTTTGTAAAGTTTTGTCATGAATATTTTGTAAAATGAAGGTACCTTTAGCTAGGATTTTCTGTTTTCTCTATGCAAGGTGGTTTTTGAGACACCTTGTAATATAATCCCATGAATACAGAGTGGCCATAAAGTTAATGTACAACTTAAAATTGCACGCTAATTTAAATTGCACACGAACTTTATGGCCACCCCATATACAATATTTACAACCTACTAATTTAATAGTGAAGAAAAAAATGTAGCAGAGATATGCAACATGTCTAGCTAGGATAATTACAAAATATTAGAGAAATAAGACAGGATATACATAAATGGTATTTATTTATAAACACACAGATGTTCTCCTCTGTTTGAAACCTAAGTTCGCTGCACCCGTGTTGTAAGGGAGTCCACTTATAATGTGCATGGAGTTATACACAGCAACCCCATTTTCCCAAGAAAGAAAACAAGAGAATTGTCTGTGACGAGAATTGTTGCAGCTGAGGTCAAACTGTTGAGCCTCTTGCTTCTTTTCCTCCCACTGCAGATGGTGCCCCCGTCGACGGCAGACAGGTGAGCACAGGTGACCCATTTGTATCCTAGAAACATTACCCATGGTGGGAAAGCAGAAACATCTGGTCCAGAAACCTGGTGATGTGAATGCATCAAATTCCCCTGTGTCTTTAAAGCCAGTGTGAGGTGGTTCTTGGTGACCTCACGATTGTCTGCAGAAATGATGTTTCAAGGTCCTCTCTTGGCCAAACTGGGTGGCCCCCATGGCAAAGTAACACCATACACGGTCTGCATAGAAATCACCAGAGAGCAGCTGAGATGTGATGACTCACTTGAAGAGCGAGAGACCCAGCAGAGATCCTGCCTGTCCCCAGCTGGAAGGTACATGGCTTTTTTCCCCGGGGCCACCAACATTTCTGCAGGGGTGGCTGTCCTGTGTCCAGCCCGACAGGATCTCAAGAGAGGGAGGCAGCACCATCACCCACCAGAGCCTGGTTTTCATTCTCTGTACCTTGAGAGGGGGGATTGCTACCCTCGCCAAAATCTCCAGGGGTCTCTAGACCTAGTCTTCCTTGCACCTACCTCTCTGACCGCCCATCAAGAATCTCTTCTCCTTCAGAGCAGGTGTCAGGCTTTTTCTTGCTTTGTTTGAGCTTCATTTGGGCCGATTCTTCCCAGGTGGAAATTTAAAACACAGCCCAGAGTGGCCTTACTCTGTGCCTGGACAAGTCTTATGAAAATTCTGCCCAGATGTGGCTGGTAGAAACCACAGCTGGACCCTGTGTGTACAGCATTGGAAAAGCAGGTTGTGGAGACGTCCTCAGTGTTATTAAGAGAAACTGCTGACTGGGGTGGGGTGGGGATGGCAGAGGACCCAGTGAGGGTCCCCCCCAAATCACCCTCCCTCTGCACCAGCTGAAGCCTCTCCTTTCCGGAACAATAGCTCCAAATAAACCCTGGCCATGCAAATGGAGTATTCTACCCAAAGACCTCTGAGTGGTATTTTTGAACACTGGAAGTTAATAATAAATATCATTTTTGTTTTCTAATTTTTTTACCGACTTGATTGAAATACCCCTGACAGACCCAATCCAATCCTCCCATCCGAGCTGACAGGCCTGACACGTCGTGTCTGTATGCAAGCTCTCAGCTATGCATAATCCGATGTTTTCTAGGGTTTTAATTGAATCACTCGTCTCAAACTTGTTATTTTTAATTTACAACATTTGATTTCTGACACGGGCTCCTCCATGTCATAAATTATGCAAGCGAGAGCCTTAGTTGTGTGGGTGATTAAAAAAAAACTAATTAGGCATGATTAAAAAAAACTAAAACAGAGACCTCTTAAATATGTGCATGTTACCATGTAAAAGGAGGCTTATTTTCACTGGAAATGCCTCATTTTCTTTCTAAGAGATTATGTTCAGTTTCGTACAATTTGATTGATTTTGACAGAAATGAAAGAAAGTGTAGGATTTTTTTTTTAGCCCCCCTCTTCCTGCACATATACCAGAAATTGCATTACGCGGCCCGTTGATGGGTATTTCTCCCACAGCCCATTGAATATAATTTTGTTAAGTGGGCAGGAATATGAAAAATGAAGAAAACGCAATGTAATCCGGCGTTTTCTTTGGCACCAGCCACGGGGTCGGGACCGGGCTGTGAGCTCCACGTAGGAACGACAATTATGGTTATTCCCCTTTCAAGTCCCAGCTAATGACAGCCGGCAGGAACAGGGCAGGGGAAGTGGGACTTTTTGAGAAAAAGTCACCCCTGCCTCACCCCCACCCCTGTTGAATGGAGAACTGAGTTGAGTATCCCAGAGCCAGGAGAGACTGACAACGTGGCGCCTTTACCTCCCTGCCAAGGATAAGTGGAGTCCACGCTGGCGGAAATCTACAAACACCCACTTTGGGACACGACAAGCCCGGCTCAAGTTACTTAAGACAAAAGCCTGTTTCCACCTGGTCTTTGACTCCTTGTATACCCTCCTTGTATACTGAAACAAAATTCAGTCCTTCTCCATCCTGCAATCCTCGAGACTGCCAGGTCACAAAGGTGCAGGTGGGCAAAGATGCGTCATAGGTTCTGAATTACTGCCGGTGAGGGCACCTGGGAAACACAGAATTTGAGCAGGTCTGGGCCGTAGGTAGAGAGAACACCTTGCCTGTGACAAAACATCCAAAGATGGTCCAAACTGTTTATTTTCCCAATTCAAGTTGACCATGTCTGCATTCATTTTCCCAGAAGAATGCAGGTGCATTCTTGGGGGGGTCCCTGGACTCAGGTCTCTTGTCATTCTGCCCAAAGGAGGCTGCAGCCACCCAGCCGTGAGAAGCAGGCTTGGATTTGGGGAGATTGCCCAGATCGAGCATGCAGGCACATTTCCAGACTCGGGGGAATTTAAGGTTCACGAAAAATAATTGCACAAACAGTTGTAATCAAGTAGGGTGCGTGTGTATTAAAAAACTTTGGGGGCCAGTGCCTGTGCCTCAAGGAGTAGGGCACTGGGGGTGGTGGGTTCAAGCCCCGCCTCTGCCAAAACTGTAAAAAAAAGACTTTTGTAGTCCTCTGCACCAGAAACCGAAAAGATCACTCCCTCTCTTGTTTCTGTTTCATGTTCTATTGACTCCTTCAGGGGCCACATAGAGGGAAAATAAATAAATATGACAAAACACTTAATTCCGTCTCTCTAAAGAGACTCTGGAATATCTGGAAACTACCACCTGTTCAAACTTGGCTCTTTTCTCCCCAAACCTCCGGCCGTGCAGCACATCCCCCCAAACAGAGGCAGCTTTCACACAGCCCCTCACATTCCTTCCACCCATGCTGGTCAACCTTATGCTCCTCTTATGGCCACATTCATAAAACCAAGTTTTACTTTAAGCAAAAAACCCATTGTGAAAATGTTTTCAGCAATGATCAATGTTCTAAATACATCAGTTATGTTATTTATTCACTTTACATGGACAGGTAAAAAATAGTATGTATTTATCATGTGTTAACCTGTTACTGCTGCATGAGTTATATTTAACTCGCGCAAGTTTTGAGTCCCTGGGGCTTGGTGAAGTATATATAACTCACAGGTTGCTCGCACATTGCTGCACTAGAAACAACCCCCCCCCCCACTTGAGTCCATGGTGTTACGTCAATAGCCTGGTGAGTGAGGGCTACACCCCTCACTGCTAAATGTCACTGTGGTCCCTTCCAAGGTTTTCCCCTTGCAAAGCTATGCACTGTGACACCAGCACCTAGTCTACCTTTCAAAGCACTTTTTCTAGGGTGAATTCACAAACTTAATTGTTGACCTTGTACAATGACAGCTCTGATGGCCATTCCAAAAAAGAGTTCCAAAATTGCTTTGAAGGGCAGACTAGGCCCTGGCATCAGTGCACAGCTTCCCAAGGGGAGCTCCTCATAGGTGGCCACAACGATATTCAGCAGTGAGGCCTGTACCACCTTTTCCAGGACAAGTTTGCAAACTTAAATGCCTGACCTTGTACTTGGTGGACAAATGGTCTCTCCTTCAATTTTGCTGGGCACAGACACTCACATCTGTTCTGCTTTACCTCACAGGACTCCAGGAGAGTCCCTGCCTTACATCCGTCCTCAACCTGCACATCCACACCTTGGATGAAAAGGCTGGCATTGTCACAGCATGGCTCTGAAAATTGGAAGAAAGCTTTGGACTTGGGAACCAGTTTGTTACAGACAAGGACTTAGCTCCTTTGTCTAAATTACAGCCTCGGCCTCAGGTTGGCAAGCATTCAGAGGATTGAACTTCCCCACACACACACTTCATGCTGAATAAGAATCCTCCATGGTGCCATTTTATGAGGTTTATATTTATAGTTCTAGACTCAAGGGGAAGCACGGCATATGGAATATCCATCACCCCTCATTTAAAAGCTAATTCTTCAGCCTAATCTCTGGTCACATGTGAAAGCCTTGCTTTGCCAAAGGAGAATTAAGAAGTGAACTGCTCCGTGCGCCATTCCAGGTACCAGGGACACCCCTGCATCTCTGGTGACGGGTCCATCTCTAGTAAGAGTTTACTCCTGAGATGCCCCCAAACTCTGCCCAGCCTCAGATGGGGCCCCGGAGGCGAGGCCACTCCGGAATTTGCCAAATGCTTCCTTACCACCGCCTGCCAAGAGGCCACCAAGCTGGCTGGTGCAAAGAACATTTGGCTTCTGCTCAACACCTTGGGACAGAGATGCTGATGGTGCCAAATAAAGGCACCCACCGATTCTTCACTCTAGTTTTCTCAGCTGAGAACCAGCAATGCCCGTTCTAACTTGCCACAGTCGATCTGTCCAAATCCAGCAGAGTCCCAAGAAGACTCTTCCAAACCTGCAAGCTCCATGCAAAGACCCAATGTTATCGCTTATTCTTTGCAATCCTAAAACTGACATTATTGATGGAACAGAGAAAAACGGCATGTGTTCAAGCAAGGCTCTGAGACAGATTTGCCTTCCCGGCTCTGGTGTTTGCAACGGGCTCTGTAAGCTCTGTCTCTAGCTGGAAACTTAAACTGCCCGTTTTCATTCTTGCTTTTCTGTCGAACACCACAGTTCTACTCAGCCGTGAGTTTTCCACAGCCTTGTAGGTTTGGAGCCAGGATTCAACATTGCTCTTCAAAATCTCATTTTTATTTTTTTCCGCATTTATAAATGAAGACGTTCTATAAAAACTGACCCATCTTCCCCGTATCCATAGATTCAATTGTTTGTTTATACCAAAATGAACTGACTCATGCATTTTTACCCTATTCCATGGGTCAAAACACAGTGAATCTTTTTTTTTTTTTTTTTTTTTTAGTATTTTGTGGCTCAAATTGTTCCAGCTCTAGCCATCAGAATCCTCCCAACTTGGCTACTTGGACGCTTAGACAGGCCTTATGCCATTCTGACCACAGTCCCTCCACGCTGTCCAGCAACATGATGGTCCAGACATTTAAAGTGACATCCTGTAACTAGAAGTTTCTCATTCTGCTGCCACCTCTGTCCCAAATCCTTTCCACTTTTGGGAAAAAAAGAAAAACAAAAAAAAACATATTTCCTTAAAATACCATCATCCACTTTACTAAAAAAAAAAATTAGTGATGCTGTCTTTCCCTTAATAACACACTTCTTGTGGGTTGAATTGTGTGTGAAGGTGGCATCTTTGGAAAGAGAGTTTCTGCAGATGTAATTAGTTAAGGATCCAGAAAGAAGATATAATTATAGACCAGGGAGGGCGCTAAACTCAATGACAGGTGTCCTCCTAAAAAAACAGCAGAGGAGACACAGACACAGAGAGAAGCCACGTGGAGGTGGAGGCCGAGACTGGAGTGATGTGGCCACAAGCCCAGGGACGCCTGGAGCCCCCAGGAGCTGGGAGAGGCAGGAAGGAGCCTCCCCTGGGGCCTGTGGAAGGAGCAGCCCTCAGTCACCTGCAGCTCAGACTCCTGGGCTCCAGGCTGGGGAAGGGTGAATTCCTATCGTTTAAGGCCCCGATTTGTGGTTTCTTACATCAACCCCAGCAAACTCTGACAATAAGTCCATGTTTTGACCCCCAAAATGCTAAGTTTGTGACCTCTCTCTGTGCACCTACGTTCCGACCCACACAACAGAAGTTTTCTTAGCTTCGTCCTCAGGGTGGAGAGGACAGGCTCAGTACTCAGGAGCCAGGGCTGCTGCCTTGAGACAGGGCCTCCACCCACTCCTCCCCAGACGGGGCAAATCCTGTTCCCCGCAATTAGATGAAAAATGCCGTTTTCTTAGTCAAAGCGCCAAGAACACTTTTTGTCTGGAGGAAAGCTCAGTGCCCAGTGTGGGTCGCCGTGCATGGGGGCAGAGAGGAAGCCTGTGCTGAGGAACTCTGCTTCCCTTCCTCACTCCTGATACATCCTTGTGGCTTCCAGAACCTGCCACCATCTCACAGAAAAAGGAGAGTGTGATGCAAACACAGCTATGGCATAGGTGTGGGGACCATAACCTCCAAGATGGAGCGTTTCAGGGACCAGTCAAGTCGCCACTTCACACCAAGAAGCCTGGGAGCTCATTCCTTGAAGCCTCCCCAGCACAGATTAGAACCTACATGTTCCTCCAGGCATGCAGGCTCACGCCTGTAATCCCAGCACTGTGGGAGGCTGAGGAGAGAGGATTGCTTGAGCTCAGGAGTTCGAGACTTGCCTGAGTGAGAGTGAGACCCTGACTCCTAAAAAAGAAAAAGGAAAACCCCAGCCAGGCGCCACGGCAAGCACCTGTAATGCCAGTGGCTTCTGGAGGCTGAAGCAGCAGGATGCCCACAGCCCGAGTCTGAGGTTGCAGGGAGCTGCGACACCATTGCCCTCTGCTCAGAGTGGAACTCTGTCTCAACAACAACAAAAAGCAAAGAAATAAAAAAAGGAAGGAAATAAAAAAAAAAAAAAGAATCTACACGTTCCATCTGACAATCAGATGTTTCTTTTTATAAGGGGAAGAAAAAAAAAAATTTGAACAAAAACCCAAAATAGCTCTTATTTACGACTGAGGAAATTTAAAACCCAGAGCAGCAACTTCCAGTCAGTGCCAAAGCTATGAAAATGCAATGATTTCCAGAAATTCACACAGTCTCCGCTGGGGACATTGTTACAGGCTCATGAAAAGTCAAATTGCTGTCACCAGAGCGCTGTGATAATTTATACAGATCATTTTGTTGTGGAGTCCTAGTGTCGATGTGCGGAGCTGACCAGCTACCCCATCCCCCACCCCACACCCCCCACACACACACACTTTGCAAGAGTCGACACTTGGCTCAGTAAGGAGAAGAAGTGAATTTGAATCAGGACAGGGCCGCCATGTCCAGTCGCTGCCCGCCAAGCATCAATTCACGTCCCCGCGTGAAATAAACCTAATGCCTTCCAAGACACCGCCTTCCTCCATCACAACCCTCTAACCTTCCTGTTGGCCCAAGCAGCCTGTGATGTAAACGTATCTGTACCAATTTGGTTCCTTTTCCAACTCCTTCTGGCAACGTGGAGTAATAAACACGGGTTGTCTAAGAAAAGATGGAATTATTTTGGATGGGGTCCTCTTGGGTTTCTGCTGATAAGAAGAGGCTCCTTCCCCAGTCCTGGAGCAAAGCAGCAAAACACAGGGGCATTCATGCTTCTGGAAAGCGCAGGTCTTTGGGGTCTGAGGCTGTTTCATAATATTCACAGGCATCGGGCCTGACCCTTTAATGAAGGTAATAAAACCCATGCTAATTAGCAACCAGGGAATGTGTGCCCCCGTTTAGCCTCCGCATGTGCACAGGGGGAGCCCTGATGCCAGCCCCACATATGCTGGCCCTGCATTCCGGGGGAGCCCCGAAGCCAGCTCCACACACGCTGGCCCCACTGCAAACCCCAATCTCATGCCAGAGCTGTTTTCCTTCGTATCCTGGATCTGCCAGGGGGGAAAGTGGTGAAAAGAATAAATAACAGCTCAGGGTGTTCAAGTCATGATCCCAGGGGAGGTGGGAGCTGTAAGCTCCAGCTCCCTCATCCACGCCGGGACTGGGGAGTTGAATCTGAGGGTTCACTGTGCGATCTGCCCTCACACCTTACCTCGGTTCTCAGTCCTGAAAGAGCCGGAAACGCACATTAAGGGGAGAGATGACTCTGGCTGGAGCCTGGAGGTGTGGGCGTGTACCGTGTGATGTGTGCATTATGTATTATGTGTATTATGGGGTGTGTGTATGTTTCTGTGCTTTTTTTCATTTTAATTTTTTGTTGTTGAGACAGAGTCCCACCCTATGCCCTGAGCAGAGTGCAATGGCGTCGTAGCTCACTGCAACCTCAGACTTGGGCTGCCTCAGCCTCCGCAGCCGCTGGGATTACAGGCACTCGCTGCGGCACCCGGCTGGGTTTTTCAATTTTTTTCAAGAGTCGGGGTCTCACTCTGGCTCAGACAAGTCTCAAACTCCCGAGCTCAAGCAGTCCTCAGCCTCCCACAGTGCTGGGATTACAGGCATGAGCCCCGGCGCCCAGCTGTGTCTTATTATCTATACAGGATACATATTGCAAATGTCATGGATATACGTTGTGTTGTTTTTGAGACAGAGTCTCCCTATATTGCCCTCAGTAGAGTGCCGCAGCGTCACAGCTCACAGCAACCTCAAACTCTTGGGCGTAAGTGATTCTCTCAGCTCAGCCTCCCAAGTAGCTGGGACTATAGGCACCTGCCACAACGCCCAGCTGTTTTTTTGGTTGTAGTTGTCATTCTTGTTTGGCATGCCTAGGCTGGATTTGAACCCTCCAGCTCTGGTGTATGTGGCTGGCACCCTAGCCGCTGAGCTACAGGCCCCGAGCCTGTGTTGTGTTTTTAAATGCATGTAGGCTGACCGTACGGTCGTGTGTATAGATGTGTGTTTTGTGTGCTGCGCTGTACATGAAAGTGTGTGTGAATGAATGTTGGGTTGGGTATAGAAGCGTGTTGTCCTGTGTGCGGATGTGTGTTTGAGTTAAGCGTGTTTTATTGTGTATAGATACGTGTTGTGTTGTCTGGATGTGTGTCTGTGTATTGCGTTGTGCTGTGTACAGAGGTGTGAGTGTGTGGCGCTGTGTATAGAGGTGTGTTGAATGTCGTGTATAGATCTGTGTGGTGTGTGCATGTGTGTTTGTGTGTATTATTGTGTTGTGTTGTGTATAGATGTTTTTGTGTTGTCCTGTGTACAGATGTGTGCCTCTGTGCGTGTTACATGTGTAAGCCGCCTGCTACTCCCCACCCCCCGCCCTGCAGGGCAGCAGCTCCTGGGAAGGTCCCAGGCTCTGGGATGTCCCCAGTCCCCGTCATGGCACCTCCTTAACGTTTAAAAAGTGCCCGCGCTGAGCACAGCTCCCTCGCCAGGCCTGTGCCTCCGGCCATGTCATGAGGCTTCCCCAGGAGAGCAGGGTGGACCCCTGTCTCCTTGCAGGGGGTTGCAGAGGCAGGTCTCAGGGGGAGCACAACCATCTCTGCAACAGCTTGGTGCCAGGAAGGGCCAGGCAGGTGCCCCCGGTCTGCTGATGGCTCAGGAGCTGCCCTGGCCTCAGCCCCAGGTCAAGTGTTATCCACACCTGAGAACTCATCAGAACATGGTGGGGATGCATTTCCCATGGGTGGGGCTTTTAAGGAGCATGGCCTGCATCTGATGTCCCTTGTGCATTTGAAATGTGGCTGCTTGCCAGTTCCTGGGCTTTCTGGGGGACGGTCTCCACCCTATTCCTGGGCACCCAGGGACCATCTCCAAAGCCCCAATTTGTGGCTCCTCCCAGCATGGGAACCTCAGGGGTATCTCCTGTATCTTCCTCTGAGGAAGCTCCTGCCTCGTCCCCTCTCAGCAGATTCCAGGCAGCCACCCAGCACAGGTAATCACAGTCACACTGTTCCACATTAAACCGTTAGGAATTGCGACTTCTTCATCCTGCAAAAGTGAAACGCTGTGTCCCGACCCACCAACATCTCCGCATTCCCTCTGGGGTGGTGGTCACTTCACAGTGCAGGCCTCTACTGAGTCACCGGTCCATGCACCGCGGTTGCATAAAACTCAGTTGTGTTTATTATCAATTAGATAATTGGGGGGACAAAGAAAAAGTAAATAAATCCCTTTTCTGCAGAAGGAGCAGAAACGGTGGGTTAGAATCAGGATACAGAGGCTGGACCCCGGGCTGCTTTGGAATCGCCCCCACCAGAAACGCTGGCCCCAGGGTTGGTGGCCGTGGCCAGGAAAAGCTTCAGTGACACCAGGATGACGACACAACTCGGTCCAGGCTGTGTCCCTGCCCGGGGTTTCCTACACCACTCTCCACCCCGCCCACCCTCCGTTCTCTGCTGAACACCACTGATGCTGGCTCCACACGTATTTTTCAACTCTTTCATTTATTGCCAGATTCCAGGCTTCACCAGATGACGTCCAGAGAGCACAACTTGGGTGACATAATTAAGTTCTTTTTGGACATAGCATGAAATTATGTCCAGAGTGTGTTCGTAAGTTTATTACACTTTGTTTCTTTTGGTTTGGGGGGCCACATGTATTCAGGCAAACTTGAGGAAAGAAGGAAAGAAAAGGAAAGGAAAAAGAAAGAGAAAGAAGGAAGGAAGGAAGGAAGGGAGGAAGGAAGGAAGGAGAAAGGGAGGGAGAAGGAAAAAAGAGTCTCCAGCATTTCATTATTGCCCTGCGTCATTCATTCTCTGCCGTGCCTTAAAAAAAGCATTAAGGAAAATAATATAAAATGTAGATTTACAACCGACATTTTTAACTTTGATTCAAGACTCACACGCTGAGTGCCGGCTGCAGGGAAAGCCGCATTCGGCTGCAACTCTCCCTCCGCACAGCGTCTGCCGAGGACGGTGGCTGGACTGGACAGAGGAGAAAGGAAGGACTCGCTCAAGGTAAAACCCACAGTTGTGATTCCATAAATACCCCTCGGGGATCATGCCCTATGCGGATGGCTAACTAGGCATAGGAGTTGCTGGATTATCTGACGACAGGTTTTGCACAATGCAGAAGATGGTTCTTGTTGGCCGTGGCTGGCCGGAAGTGGAAGTAACTCAGGGTGTGTGCTCCCCACTTTTCAGCTTTTGGTTGCAGACTAAATTCCTTCAGGGCAGCGGGGTAGGCACCATGGTGCAGAGAGGACTCTGTGGAATGAGGCTGAGTGGGGTGGAGTCCTCTACGGGGAGAAAAGCAAATTTTATTTTACCCATTGTAGAAAGAGAGGGCTGTGAAGGCAACATTTTCCCCACTGGCCTCTGAATCAACTTGTACGATCCTCCCCCTTCACACCCCCATTTCCATCTCCAGTGGTTGCAAAAATGCGTCTCACCCAGGTTGCAAATGTGATACTAGAACTTGCTTTCTTCCCTTTTGACAGCTGTTTTCTGGAGTGGAATAAATGCTTCTTGAGTAATAGGGAGGAAGGAAGACTCTGCTTGTGTTCCCCACCCTTGAAAAGCTATCGAGGGGCCTTCCTAAGAGCCTGCAAAATGATGATCTGTGTGTAGTGGGATGTGAGACAAAATTATGTCGCATGGAAAACTTGGGAAGGGCTGATTCTAAGTTTGCATCGGGGTACGTGCCTGTCTCAAAAACAGCACAGACATGGTCCCTCCTGGAAGTGGTTCTGGTGGGGTTTGCTTATTCACTGTGACCCACACGGGTTCTTAAAACGTAGGTCTTGTCTGTTGTTTGCTTAGCTGTCCTCGGGATTGCCCACTGTCCACCATTCTGTGTCCCACGTGGACATGGCTGGGGCTTTGCTGTCCCCACCGTGTGAGTGAAGATTTGTCCCCAAGGACAGAATGACCATATGGGCTTATGTCCCGGCTAACACCAGAGGCCTCGAGTCGCAGAATTCAGATATCAGGATTTTGCATGGCGAGGTTTGATTACGCAGGTATTTACTACCATGCACCTTGTAACCTCTGTCAGGGTTACCAGTGTTCCCGCCGCGCACACACGGCTGGGGATTTTAAAACAGCTTTTCTGGTGTTTTGTGAATCACCTGTGTTTCTGTATCAACAGCAGAAAAAGCAAAAAAAAGGTGAGGGAATATCTTTTGGAGTCCTGAAGAATACCCAATTGGGCTGGCTGAAAAAGACAAAAAAAAGAAAGAAAGAAAAAGAAGAGATTAAAAGAAAAGGGTTTGTTAAAATGAAGTTTATATAAGTGAGTCCACGTGAGCGTTTCCACGGACCTGGCGGTGTTTAGAATTTCTTCCATGCATCTGTGCTCCAGGGACTGACACTGGCTGCCTGGGGCTACCTCCTCAGGAGGCAGGAGGTTACTTTTCTGCAAACATTTGCATTCTTTTAGGATTGGGTTTTCCTCCTTTCTTGCAGGAGGCTAATGAGTTAATAGGTCTTGAACTGTAATTTGGGGCTTCCTCTGACTTTCTCTGCAGCTGGGTTTAAGAGCACTGTTCCGGAATATTCCCTGGTGCCCAGAAACTCCACATATGGGACAGTCTCCCAGGACAAGCAGCTGGCCTCGCTGTTTACCCAATGGCATGACTGTGTAGTGAACCCCTTTTGTGCTGGCTCAGGGGAAGAGAGACAGGTCGTGCCTGGTTTATGCCTTTACATTTTTTGTGGGGTTAGCGGGTGGATGGAATAAAAAAGAATGCAAAATTACAAAATTAAACTGTGGTGTCTGGAGAATACAGACTTTATCACAGAGGTAGCGTTAAAACAGAAGGAACCGGTGGGCTTGAGTCTTGGCCAGCGGCAGGTAAAACATCATCTGCAAATTTCACAAAAATATGCGACCCCATGAACACACACTGCCTGGACTCTTTCTGAGGTCTGGAACAGACTTTGAGTGTGAGGACCAAAGGCCTAAGTTTATTAAAGGTGGAGGCGAGTCACCTCGACACTGGAAAGAGGTGAACCCACACACGATGGTGAGACATTTTCCCCAGGTGAGAGCAGGTGTCTTAGCAGAATTGCACCATTTGGCATCTCAACTGTTTTGCAGATGGGATGAGAATATACCTCTCTTGTCTACGGGTTCTGAACTTAAGTTGCTAAATCATCAATTAAAACTTCTGCATAGGGCCAGGCCCAGGGGCTCATGCCTGTAATCCCAGGACTTTGGAAGGCCGAGGGGGGGTGGGTTGCTTAAGCTCAGGAGTTTGAGACCAGCCTGAGCAAGAGTGAGACCTCATCTCTGAAAAGAAAAAGTAGCTTGACATTATGGTGGGTGCATGTCGTCCCAGCTACTTGGGAGACTGAGGCAAGAGGATTACTGGAGCGCAGGAGTTTGAGGTTGCTGTGAGCTGTGACTTTACAGCACTCTACAGAGGGTGACAGAGTGAGACTCTGTCTTGACAACAAAACAAAAAACTCTATGGCATAAATACTGTATACAGACCAAAGTATAAATGTCATTCATGTGTGTTTTTAATCTATGTCCATACTTCGTGATATAAAGTAATTCCACTGCGGTTTGAAATTTTTATTTGATTTCTTCTTTTGATTATTTAAAATAATTTTTTTCTACCTATAAACACTTTTTCTTTAAACCCTACAGGATGACCATTAATGTTTGAATCTCAGACTAATAATTTTTAAAGTGTTAAGTATATCCTGAGGGATGTTTGGGATATACTTACACTAAAAAATAACGTTATCTGGGATTTGAATTTAACTGGGCTGGGCCAGGCATGGTGGCTCAGGCCTGTGATCCCAGCACTCCAAGGCAGGTGGATCACTTGAGCTCTGGAGTTGGAGACCAGCCTGAGCAAGAGTTTGACCCCATCTCTAATAAAATAGAAAAAACTAGCTGGGTGGGGTGGTAGGCACCTGTCGTCCCAGCTACTCAGGAGGCTGAGGCAAGAGGATCGTTTGAGGCAGGAGTTTGGGGTTGTTATGAGCTCTGAAGCCATGGCACTCTACTCAGGGCAACCTGAGTCTGTCTCAAAACGGGAAAAAAAAATATTTTGACTGGGTTTGCTGGGGTGCCCAGGCATGCTAAAAATATTCCGTTTTGCATTTTACCTTGTGTCTGTGGGGATTGCTCAGGGAGCCTTAGAGAGACCAGCGTCACAGAGCAGATACGAGACCTTGGAGGGGAGATTATGTTTATCTTCCGGCTGGCTTGTGGGGGAGCTTGATGGGGACAAACCTTCTTCTGCTAGGCTGGGCTTTTCTTTAGGGCTCTGGGGTCTGCAGCAGGCTGGAGGGGATGAGGGGATTCTTCTCTCCTCTGGCCCAAGGAGAATATTAAAGACATGGGGCAGGTGAGTGTGAAACCCCAATGAATAAATTGTCCCCACTCAATTAACAGAGCTAAAGAGGGAGAGACCCAGAGGACGTCCCGGAGGTTGATTTTGTAGGTAATAAGCCGACATTTCATGCACTTACTTTTCTTCTTTTTAAATGACTATAACAATTTTTTCTTTTTTCCATCTTGCTGGGAACAAGTAACATATGTGAAGCTTCGGATATAGCAAGAGGTGAAACTCTGGGTCCGCTCGGATGCAAATCACCTCAGCAGAGTCGAGACTATTTGCTTCCAGGGTCCAAAAGCGTGGGGGTCGTGACAGTTAAGGAATTTCAGACAAAGAGGGCTGGGAGGAGATTTTAGGAAGTTTGTTCACTCAGGACCAGAGGAAGCTGGGTTTGCTTGGTGCAGCCGGGGAACGGTGAACCGGTGGAAGGGGTTAAGCCAAAGTGGGACCCATCGTGGAGAAAGACAGAATTAGAATCTTTACCTCATTATATTTCCCTCCGTGTTTCTGAGAGAACGCTTAATGCTACTTTTATTTTCAAGATGAGGGCAGGCTGTGCCTCTTTCCAATCCTCACGGAGTTCAGCTCTCGCCTCCCACACCCCAGATCTTGGGGGTCGGTCCCTCCTGGGCACTCCTTCAGCAGCCTCACGCCCAGGAATAAAGACTAATTAAATTATTTCTCACTTACCTATGTAGAAATCAGCCATTTCATCGTTAACAGTTACGGCTTCGCGCTCTGGAGCCTAGGCTCATAACAGCAAGTCGTTCCTATGCAAACCACCTGGCTCTCATCAGAATTATATTTCAAATATAAATGCGGCTGGAGACTTGTACAGAATAATTATCTTGTGAATAATCAGTAGTAATTGTGGCTTCAAGTTTGAACTGGAGAGACGCAATGCCATTAGGATGCTGGGAATAAAAGTGAAATAAAAATCAGTGTTGTGAGTCAATAACTGATCCTGTTCTCCACGCTGAATTCTAACAGCCCTCCTTACCCTTTGCTTCTAAATTAATTGATTTTATCCTCTGTATGTTTTTTTTTTCCCCCTCTTGGTTAGGAGGTGAGTTAATATGCAACACACCTACTTCTGTAATGCAAGTGTTTGTTCAAAGAGATGGCAACTGGCATCCTGTAGGCAACCAAGCCACAGCCCCACAGCCAGTGGGGTTGGCCCCTTGCACTGTCCAGCACCTCAACTTCCACACCCCTTGCCTTGCCTTGGGGACCCCTTGGGAGGCAGGAATATTTGCACATGCCTATAAAACCCACCGGAGTGATTTGACGCACAGACATCGAAAACATACGTGTGTAACAACATTTCAAAGTTATAATTCCAAAGTCAAACTGAAGAAAGAAATCTGAGCTGGGCACAGTGGCTCACACCTGTAATCCCAGCACTCTGGGAGGCTGAGACAGGTAGATTGCCTGAGCCCAGGAGTTTGAGACCAGCCTGAGCAAAACCAAGACCCTGTCTCTACTAAAAATAGAAAAAGCAGCCGAGCCTTGTGTCGGGCACCTGTAGTCTTAGCTACTCGGGACCCTGAGACAAGAGGATGGCTTACAACCAAGAGTTTGAAGTTACTGTGAGTGATGATGCCGTGATACTCAACCCAGGGGGATGGAGTGAGACTCTGTCTCAGATTAAAAAAAGAAGAAAAAGAAATCCAGCTCACCCAACTCAATTTAATAAAACTCACAACACATTTTATTTTATTTTCATTTATTTATTTATTTATTTTTTGAGACAGAGTCTCACTTTGTCACCCTCAGTAGAGTGCCGTGGCATCACAGCTCACAGCAACCTCAAACTCTTGGGCTTGATCCTCTTGCCTCAACCTCCCAAGCAGCTGGGACTTGAGGTGCTCACCACAATGCCCAGCTATTTTCTATTGCAGTTGTCATTGTTGCTTAGCTGGCCCCGGCCAGGTTCGAACCCACCAGCCTCAGTGCCTGTGGCCAGCACCGTAACCACTGTGCTATGGGCACTGAGCCACATTTTATTTTTTTAAATTCAGTAACTTTGGAGTAACATCTTTAAAGTGTAGATGTGAACTTCCATGATTGATTCCAACATTTACATGTCCAAATCAGGGGAAAGCATTTAAGAGTTTCTTGGGCGGTGCCTATGGCTCAAAGGAGTAGGGCGCCGGCCCCATATACCTGAGGTGGTGGGTTCAAACCCTGCCCTGGCCAAAAACTGCAAAAAATAAATAAATAAAAGAGTTTCTCGTCCAAGCCTGTGCCTCAGTGCTACGGGGGATTCTGAGAGGAACTGTGTTAAAATGTCCAAAGAATAGCCAAGGTACATTTGTCTTAAATGCACCCATTTAAAAATTGCGTTTCAAAATAACGTGTTTCAAATCCCTTGTTGCCTTACAATTCCTCCCAAAGCTATGTGAACAGGTGCACCCAGGAGTTGATAATTTTGGAGTCAGCATGGTGAATAGAGGATTGGAGATCCCTGTGGCTGTCTGGAAATGTTTCTCTAAGTGGGAACCTTGCCTATCTCATCATAGCTAAGTTGCTTCTTAAGGGCACTTGTTACCCTGAGTGTTTACCCACCACAACTGTAATTTATAGTCAACAATCCCTCAAAGCTCTGCAGACTCTGACTCCAGTGCTCTGAGCTCGGAGAACCCACACGTTTTGTTAAACTCCTTCCTCCTTCCTTCTCACGCATTTGCTCTTCTGATTCCGAAACAGCTGTACATCTTAAAGAAAACTTAGTATTCAAAAATGCAAAACAGGCACGAATTCTATTTTAAAAACCCCAAGTTTGCAAAAGTTCACATTAAGCTTTCCCTTCCACAAACAATTGCCCCGCACGCGTCCCCCAGCTTCCTCCAGGTTGATTTGACAGAACACTCTGAAAAATGAAAGGTCTAAACCTGGCAGTCCCTTAAATGAGCTGTGATTTCACTCTGTTTTACCATCAGTCGGCTGCATACCGTGTAGGACAGGAAAAACCCTCACGAAGACATAGCTCCTTCTCATGCGACCAATGCCCTGAATTGAGCGGACTTTGATGGGATTCCATTTTGGATGAATTAAATAAAGCCATTTGTACATGAGCAGCTACCCTACAAACTGCCCCCGTTATAAATATCTCCCACACATAGGCAATCCGACTACGACCGGTATTTTAAGCCAGTGGTGCTGTTTTGTTTCACTTTCAAGACTGAAAATCACAGCACTGTCAGTGGAGGACTAAGCCTTAAGTCGTACATTTTTTTTTCCTTCTAAATTTTAGAGAAAGGTGAGTACAGGGCATCCAGCCAAGTGCCCGTCAGCTCATCGGGTGAACATTCTTACTCGATATTTGGAAGGCTTGTTTTATATAAAAAATGCAATCCCTTGCTGTGTGCATCACCTCTCATTTTCAGTTCAAATATGTCACAGGCAAACCTCAGGCTGGCTGGCGTCTAATGTAAGATCCTCTGGGTTCATCTGCATCAGTGAAAAATGACAGGATTTCTTTCTTTTTAAGGCCAGGTAGTATTGCACTGCATACGTACCCCTCCTCCACTGAGGGACACTTAGATGGCCTCCCCGTCCCAGCTGTTGGGGATGCTGCTTCAGTGAATATGCCAAGTGCAGATATCTATCCAGGAGTTCGTTTCATTTTCTCTAGATACATACCTTGTAACAAGAGTGGGCTGAGCCAAGCCCAGGGCAAATATGGACTGATGTGCCTTGCTTGTGGAGTCTGGAGAGACAGAATCGTACGGTGGTCACGAGAGGCTCGAGGATGGGCAGAGGGAGATGTTTCATTGGCGCCTGGTGTCTCCCGGACCACAGGGGGACCAGACTTCACAAAGAGTGCATTGTGCATTTCAAAATAGTTTCAAGAGGAGGATGTCGAATGTCCTCCCCACAAAGAAATGATAAATGTGGAAGGCGATAGGTCTACTATTCTGAGTTGGTCGTCACACAATGAATGAATTAAAACACGTGAATTCAAATGTGGCACTCTGGGGCGGCACCTGTGGCTCAAAGGAGTAGGGCGCCAGCCCCATATACCAGAGGTGGTGGGTTCAAACCCAGGTCCGGTCAAAAAAAAAACAAAAACACGGCACTCTGTGTACAGCACACATGCACATATACATATGTACAATTATTATGCAAATAAATACATCGTATATATGTACAATTATTGCACATAAATATATAGTACATATGTACAATTATCACATACAAAATATATATGCACAACTATTGTGTACATTGTATATTAAGACTTATGCATCCATACATAGCACAATGATTAGATACAATGTTCTAAATACATACCCACATGTACTTATCTACAACTATTATGGACAATAATGTATACAATATAAATATACACAGACATGCACAATTACTGTATTCAGAGGGTACATGAGTACAAACTCATATATACACATGTACAACTGTTATTAAGCATTTTTTAAAACTTAGACAAAAATCTGACGCAAGTTTTGCGTTTTCTGTGGACCTGCCTTATCTCGAGATGCTAACTTGCCTTTCGTTGATTATGTCAGCTGCAGATGTGCAAATCCAAGTGAAGGGAGGCCTGTTCTGTCTGCCTCTTTCCAGCATGGGGCGTGTTTGTGTGCACGGACGTGTGCTGTGCCCAGGCCTGCTTCTCTGCGTCTCTTAAAGAAATGTACTTTCACACTGCACGGAACACACCCA
This sequence comes from Loris lydekkerianus, assembly GCA_963574355.1. Lineage (NCBI taxonomy): Eukaryota > Metazoa > Chordata > Mammalia > Primates > Lorisidae > Loris > Loris lydekkerianus. The sequence goes on along the minus strand of CAUYPK010052451.1, from coordinate 56,296 downwards.
GCCCCTCTGACCCATTAGCTTTTTCAAAACCCGACTAGACTTTCTCAGAGACTCTGGGCTTCTTAATATTCACTTAATTTCTATTTTGATGGAAAAGGGGGAGGGGGAAGTGGAAAAAATGCACAAGGGAGTTGGTCAAAACAGGTGTGTGTGGTTTCACCACCCTGCTCACCTCGAAAGGTCGGAACTTACCTTAATTAGAGCTGCTTGCACGCGCCCTTCTATTAATAATGTTTTTGTATGTAAAGGTGGGGGAAAAAAAATTTTTTTTGACCTCTCGGAGCACGGAAATCGATAAGAAGTTGATCAAGCAAAGTTCGTGGCTGCGGAAAGTAAAACAAGCCTGATTTGTTTACCCACCGGAGCCCTGGCGTTGTCAGGGCCGCTCCGAAATGATTTATAGACCACCACCCCACTAAATCATTTAAAGCAGATTAGATCCTGAGGACAATCCCCTCCAATATGACAAGCTGATGGAAGCTGACAGGTAACTCGGTTGCTCAGGACGGCAAGCAAGTTCAAGAAATTCCAATTAAATTAAAATACTAATGGTTCCACCAGGAGAGTGAGATTGAATCGCAGTTAGGTGAATTCCCTATGAGAACCTCGATGCAAATATGAAGTGGGAGTCGCTGGGCTGGAGGAGGGAGACTGAGGTGCTGGGGAAGTTACCTTTAGTAAATTGCAATGAAAAGGGAGATCTGGGAATCCAGGGGGCAGCCACCTACTGGGCTGCGGGGGACGCCACACTTACCTCCTGTAGCTGCAGAGGGATGAGGTGATGACTCCACAGCCCCGTTGCTTGGCTCCTGAGTCCCTCCTGCTGTTTCTGTGGCTCTGGCCTCTGCCCCGCTGGTGAGTTGAAGGATCCTGTAAGCTGATATGAAAACCGTTCCCTCCAGCCCGTGCTGTACAGCCACCCTATTCAGCCATAGTGGTTGCCTTTTCTGGCTGGCTGGCAGCGTATTTTTTTATAGGGGTTATTGTTATTATTATTCTGCTGAGAAAAATGGCAAATAAAAATCCAGTCCCTGCCATAAGAAAATAACATTCTCTTCTCCAGCATAAATCAACTTCTTCATTTCCAAGCTGCTAATGATCCTGAAACGGATTTTTTTTTTTTTTATCTACACCCATTAAATGTGCTCCCAGGTCCTGAGGGTAATGTTGCCAAAGACGAGAAACAGAGCTCTACTCCTGGCCTTGAGCAACCCGAGGTACAACCAGCCCGGCACCTATTTAAACAAACAAGCAAACAAACAACAACAACAACAAAAAAAAAAAAGAAAAGTGAAGGCCTCTGTCGCTTGGTGAACATTTAGCTGTTCAGACAGGAAAATGTATAAGCCTGGTAGTTAAAAGAGGCCCTATGTTGCTCAGGAAGTAATTCGCCAGAAGCAAACGAGGTACTTAAAATTCTGAAACTCTCACCAACATGAAGAAAAAAAAATAATAAAAGAGAACTTTTTTTTAGAGACCAGGCTCCAAGAGGCAGTTTCTCCGTCGGATTTATACAGAACTTGCTACATGTGCTTATGGAGTGTCTATAGTCATAGCCCCAAGCACAATATTATAGGCCCAGGAAAGGGCACCAAAGATATTATGATGAGAAATACTTTAAGAAACAAAATTAAACAGGGTTCAATTTTATCTTTGAGTATTTGGGCAAAATGACATGGACGCAGAGTCTCTGAGTTTGTGGTGGATTCAGCAGACTCTGGAGTTGGAGAAGATAGCGCAGGCCCTCGGCCACACCAGTTGGTACAGGCTAGTGGTCTGAGGTGTTAGGGGTGGCCAAAGCTGCTGGGTATCTTTCATCACAGGGTAGCTGGACACCAAGAGTGACCTTTCCACTTCTGAGCTTATCTGTTCTCACGAATGACTTGTGCTGGGGTTTTCCTGCAGTGGTCCCTGTGAGATGTGTAGCGACAGATGGGACGGATACAAACTCTGGAGCCTTGCCCTGACTGTGCCCTTCTTAAGCTAGACTGGCCCCTGCATGCCAGGTACTCAGCCGGCCACAGAAGTCAGCTGGTGAGGCCAGGGAACATTTTTACCCTTCACTTTTCTGTCTAAAAGGGAATCACATTATTTCGCTACAAAATACACTGATTTTTATTTTGTTTTTTATGTTATCAGAAAAGGAGATAGTAAGCATATAAATACATATTTATAAATATAAATATACATGTCAGTATGGAACATATTATCACAGTCAATGTTTTAAGTACATAATGTATAATAAACGTAAATAAGGGAGACGTTAGTGATTCATTTTGGTTTATCATACTTAAACTCAAAACTCTAATTTTACAGGAACAGAAATATATAAGGAGAGAGACAGGAAGAAAAACTAAATTGGGCAGCAAAAATAATGGGAAAAAATACTCGGCCCGAAGATCTCTCCAGCGGCTTCCGTCTGCTCCCGGATCCAAGGATGCAGCTCAGAATGAGTTTTCAAAGCTGGGTAGTGGCTGTTGGGCCGAAGGGACTTCTAATATTCTAAGTCTTTCTCTGCCATAAATCACCCTCAGAGTGGCAGGGATTGTTTGGGGGGAACCTCCGCACTTTAATTTGCCTCATTCAGTGCAAAAGGAAAACAGATCAGGATTTGCAGTAATTTAGAGACTTGTAGAAATGGGAAATGAACTCTGCAGCGGTGTTCTTACTGGGCTTCCGCGAGGCAGTTCTCCAGTGAACACCCTGCATCTGCGGGGGCTGAGGGGACCCTGAGTGTGGTGGACACAGTCTGCACCCAAGAAGCTGTGTTTGGGCGTCCCCCCAGGTTCAGAAAGCAGGACCTTGCTGGGGTGGGTGTGCCACAGCACTGAGGGCAGACACCTGGGGCCACTCCACCTTCGAGGGGCCACAGTCGGGGCAGGAGGAGGGAAGGATGTCAGAGTAGGTGACAGGACATGCAGTGGGGGGAAGGGCCCCCCGAAACTGGATCCAGGCAGGAGAGGACCCTGCACTGTGGTCTCCCCAGAGCCCACGGACACCATCTGCCCCACAGGTGCTTCTAGACGTGAGCTGGCATCCCGAGACTTGCTTAACTGTTTTAGTGCCTTATCTACTGATCATCTTTTTTTCTCACAAATCACCTGTTGCAATATGTATTTATATTATATTGTATTTATTTTAAATATAGATAATATTTTATAGTTATATATTTATATGGTTGTAGATCACACATTTATTTTATAATATATGTGATAATTATTTTATAGCATATAGAATGTATGTATACATAATGTAGTATATATATTCTATATATTATAAATATATATGTATAAAAATGTATTATAAAATGCAAAAATATATGTTATACATATGTGAATATATAAAAATAGATTTTAAAATGTAAGATAGAGGCGCCTGAAGCTCCGTGGTTAAGGTGCCGGCCACACACACTGAGGGTGGTGGGTTCGAATCCAGCCTGGGCCAGCTAAACAACAACAATTGCAACAAAAAAATAGCCTAGTGTTGTGCCAGACGCCTGCAGTCCCAGTTACTTGGGAGGCTGAGGCAAGAGAATTGCTTAAGCCCAAGAGTTTGAGGTTGCTGTGAGCTGTGACACAACGGCACTCTACTGAGGACGACATAGTGAGATTGTCTCCAAAAAAAAAAAAAAGTAAATGCATATTATAAAAAGTAATATGTTTATATAAAGTTATAAGTGTAGGAATAGAATTATATCACATACATTTCATCATACACACTTACCTATGATTGTTTTCATTTATAAATTGTTTATATTATATAATGTAGCATAGAATGTGTATTATTTTATGCATATATATAATTATGCTATGTGATAGACTTTTTAATTTATCATATAATACCTAATTATTAAAAGTATTAATTATACATTACATACTGATTTTTATATAAATTCATATATAAATAAATAAAATTATATATTGAACATAAATGTTATATATATTACATATAACTTTGTTAAATATAATGTATAAAGTTATTTTAATATATAAAATCATATATGATATACATACAATTATATATTATATATACTAATGTAACACTATTATCCATATAAACAAATATAAAGGTCATATTATGCTTACATTCATAAAATACATTTATATAGCTATGTGTATAGTTATGAGTTTGTATAAAATAAACACAATTCGTGTTTCTATAAATAAAATACATATAAAACTTTAACCACCAGGATGAAAAGCATTGGGGATTGTGTGCAGAGATGCTGTAAACATTCCCAGACTGTGAAACAGGGTGAAAATGAGCCTTCCTTTCCCCTTTGTTTTTTTTGTTTGTTTGTTTTTTTCCTTTTATTAAGGCAGTTCTAAGATGGAAATTTATAGCATCGCAAGCCTTCCTCTCACAGGAGGTACCTGGGAGCTGGGCGACGGTGAGCCCAGCCCTGGAGGCAGCGGGGAGCTGGGTGACAGTGAGCCCAGTGGGTGTCTTTGCAGTAAAAAGGAGAAATGTTCCTGTTGATCAGATCCCCAAGCTGAGTGGAGCAGATGCTGGGCAGACACAGACCCTGAAATGCTTCCAACATTCCAATTTACCCTTCGGGGATGAGGGGAGAAAACTTACTTCTGCCTTGGGGCTGCGGACTCAGGGAAGGGGGTCTTCCAGAGACCCCTCCTCTGCCTCTCCCTGCAAACTGAGGTTCCCAGCCTGTAACTTGTACCTGAGACCTCCCGGCCCCAAAACACCATATATACCCAATTGAATCCGTTTCCCCCCCCCCCATTAAAACAATTAAAAATTAATAAATTCAGTATTTAAGCAGGTAAAAGTTGGAGTTCCTTGTTTCTTCGGAATGTAGTACCTTGAAACCTCTGTTCTGTTTAGTGTTGACTTTGTTGATTAAATATGCACAAGTTCACTCCCTGCTTTCTGCTGTTTTCTGCTCTTCAGTTTCATAATTTGAAATAAAAAATTTGGTAGGGAGAAGAGAGCCCCTTTCTTCTGTGCACAAAAAAACCCTCAGATTTTTAGAATATTTAAAATAAAAATTCTTTTTTTTTACATTTTAGAATTCATACCCTAAATTAGAGGTAGAACTTGTTACGAAGCAGGAAATCAAATGTATTTGTAAATAGATACACACTCACACCTCACGGTCGTACACTCAACCAAACACACTTGCTGACACATATAAATGCACACTGTCTGCACATGCAAATACGGTCAGGCATACACACAGTCTCACATGCACACACTCCCACTGCCAACACACGGGCAGGTATTCACATGCACACAAATAACACACAAACATGCAAAAACTCAAGTCACAAACACAGTCACAGAAACACACACTCACCTATAAATACACACTCACATGAACACCCACACAGTGTCATATATACTCACACAAACACATGCACATAAACACAAGGCCACACATGCATACTGGCCCTCAAACACACAGACACACACAAACATGAGAACACTCACAGGAACACAAGGACGCGCACCTGCACATAGCCCCACACGCATGGGCAGAGTCGTCCCGTTAATGGATGCCATGTTCCAGCCTGAAGTGACCCAGGGCCAGAGAAGGAAACTCAGAGCCTGAGAAGGCACCGAAGTCTCAGACAAGGGGTCCCTGAGTGTGTGCAGTGACGTCCCCCAGCAGGGTCCCCACACTGCTCCCAGAAACCCTGCTTCCTGCTTCCCCTGGGCACCCACTGGGGATGTAGCCCACGTGTGTCCCTAGGGGAAGCTCCTGCTGGCCCAACCCATGACCTGTCTGAAGTGTGGCCACTCAGCTGGGGCTGGCTCCAGTCCTGCTGCTCCTAGGAAACGTGGGGCCCAAAGCTGACACCTCCACAGAAAGCAGGAGGTGGCCGGCTGGGCTGGACATTCCATGCAATCAGACGAGGACCATCTGTACCCAGATCACTCGGGGATCACCCTGCTCACTGCCCTCAAAGCCCTGACCATTGGGCTTCTGCTTGCTTATATTATTTACTCATCGCAGTCACTTTTTAAAAGATGAATCTCTCTGATGTACCAGGAGGAAAAATATTAAATCCCTGCCCTGCCAGGGGAGATGTGATATGCCTGTCTGTATGGCAGGGTAGGAGGAACCCCCGGGGTTCACCCTGAAACCAGAGAAGGAACATCACTCCCTAGATTGGGGGGCTGTTGGGCCACAGCCCTTGGTGAGAACATGCCCTTCCTCCTCCAGCATCCGGGAGGTGGCTCTGTCCCCAAATCACCTGCTGAGTTCTGCCCTGGAAGCATAGTCCCTGGAAAACCCAGAGCAGGGAGCCAGGAGCCTGCCCGCCTTGAAGAGGTGGGCAGCAGCTCTGCTTATCACCAGCATCCCTGCTCCTGGCCAGATCGCCAGTTTTCGCATAAGTGGTTAAAAATGCAAGTTGTCAACATGCCCACACGGTCTGGGGCTCCATGCAGACTGGGTAAATCATCACCATGGCATATGTGCAGTCATCTTTAAAAGCTTCCTCCCAGCCAAGGCTGAGAGCTGCCTGTTCTAATGGGCATTTCTGCCCAGGGTCTGTGCTGGGAGCTCAGGACCCTGTATTTGGGAGGACCTGGTCCCTGCTTCAATGCTTTACTTTTGCTGACCTGAAACCTTAATGATTTTAATTTTGCACAGGGACCTGCCAATGCTACAGCTGGTCTCAGTTCCATGAGAGAAGCCCATCTTTCTCAGGTAACTCCCTGGGTGTGGCCCCAAAGTAGCCTACCCCTGTCCTCAGGGGAGCAGCAGGAACTGTGCACCCCCCAGGCCAGCCCCAACCCCTACCCAAGCCCCTCGAGGTGGAAACCGACGGGGAACACGCATGTGATTCAGGGTATCCCAGTGGTCCTTGGGGCGTCCAGTGTAGGAGAATTAGGGAATAGCTTTTATTCATATTTTTTATTATAAATTTTTAAAAATCAAAAGATTTTTTTTTTAATTTTTACTTTTTTTAGATGATGACCACACTTTTTATTTTTTTATCTGTTTATTTCAGATAAATATAAGGGTACATATGACAGTGTGATCATTTTCACTTGTTAGGAAAACTCCAAGTTGTATTGGAGTCTGTCACCTAGGAGGTGTGCTGAATATATCTACATTATATCTGTTGGGTGGAAACAGGGAGCAGGGAGGTAGCTTGCTGCTACAATCTCATCTCTGCAGAAGGAGAGCGACAAACATCCCCGAAAGCCAATCACAAGATGGACAGATGGACTGCAAAACACACAGTTTCACTTTACTATCACCATTATTTTTTTTAAAAAAACAGCAGTAAAGGTTTTCCACTTCTTCACTCACGGCCGCAGCCCGAGAGGAGCAATTTCTACCACATGGGAGAAAATCTGAGCCCTTTGCTAAAATCTGCTAGTTCTAATGGAAATAATTATTGAGGGAACATTGCTTCCAGCTCTCCATGGTATATTAAAGAAATGGTATGGAAATAAAGATATTACCATGTTATTAATGCTTATTGTTGAAATATGAATACATAAAATATATGACTGAGTGTAGTATTTAAATTGCAAAAACGTGGAGATGTTTAATAAGGTGGCAGCCGTTCTGGTTTTTTTTTTTTTTTTTTCCCTTCCCCTCATAATTTTCAATATAATCTAAATTAAGCTATAAAAAATCATTACCTTTAGCAATTTTTAAAATCATCTTCCATCTCGGGGAACCTAACTCACAGCCCAGTGAAAATATTACAAGTAAATACTGCATTAAGAACATTGATTATTTTCCTTAATCCAATTGAAGCATATTGAGACTTAAAGCAAAATTATGGGAAATTATAGACATGCCCCTCTAAGCCCTTACATGGAAAACACGGTGGGGATTTTAAGGAACACCTTTTCCACGGCAGATTAGTTCTGCCTCATCCCCCCCGGAAGAGCATATTACTGAACTTCGGTGTCAACAGTGGAATTGATGGCCAGAATTTTAATCGGGCTCTCTGCAATGGTTTGGGGGCATTTGGAATATTTCAGAAAGATAGATGGTACCATTTCAGATGCAAACGCTATTTTTAAGTCACCCTGTGTGTATGACAAGCAAAAAAAAAAAAAAAAAAAAAAAAAAAAATTTTTTTAAAGAGCTGAACAGTTCTGGTCATGCAATGAGCTCTAGCCTGGCTTTGGGGCCGAGGGTACCCTCTTTGTAGCTGAGAAGTAGGCAGGAGGCTGATTGACTCTCAAACCCAACCCAATCCTTGGACAGACTTATTAATGGGAAAATAATGACCAATAAGACCAGAGGAACACAGGGCTCTGAGCAGGTGCTGAGCTAACAGCATGCAACTCATAGGTGGGGATTTGTGTCTCCCTCTGGAAATAGAGGTGAAAAAGAGAACAAATCCCCCCCCACCCCCTGGCTTGTACTCACAGGATAATTTTATTTTTGTTCCAGTAAAAGCTGTTTAATATCTATCCTCTACTGCCCTTTCTGAGGCAGGCACCAGAGCAAGAGGTTGGCTCGGGAGAAACTTGGCCCATGCAGGGTGCCTCTATTGAACTGAAATGAAGCCCCCAGCCAGCCCTGGAGAAGGGGCTTCCTTCTGGTCTGTGTCCAAAGTTATATGAACTTGGATTCCCAAAGCTTGGGGACTTCCACCGTTCACCCAAGTTTCCTGACCTCTACTAGGAGGGAGGCATGGGACCCCAACATTTGTGGGGTGCATGCCTTGACTGGGGTTGGTCTGCCCAGAGAACATTCCCAGACAGGATGGAAGAAAATCCCCCAGGTGCTGGGTCCTCTGGATTAACTCCAGATTCTTCAGACCGTAGGAGGTCATCACCCCAAGTATTAACGGACCAAATATTTGCCTCTTCCTAAAATTCATTTTTTAAAGCCTGACTCCCAGGGGGATGATTTTAGGTGGTGGGGATTTTGGAAAGTGATGAGGTGTAGATGGGGTTGAGGGAATGGAGCCCTCATAATGGTATTAGTGTCCCCATGAAAGGATAAAAAGAAGGGCGGCACCTGTGGCTCAAGGAGTAGGGTGCCAGCCCCATATGCCAAGGGTGGAGGGTTTAAACCCAGCCCTGGCAAAAAATAAATAAATAAATAAATAAAAAGAGAAGAAGAAAATGGAGCCCATGTTCTGTCTCTCTCCCCCATGTGAGGACACAGCAAGGAAGTGCAATCTGCAAACCAGGAAACATCCCCACCCTATAAAGACTGCCACGCCATGATCTTCAACGTGCAGAACCATGAGGAATAAATCTCTGCTGTTTAAGCCACTCAGTCTATGGTGTTCTGTGATAGTGGCCCAAGCTGACTAGGAAGTATTGATGGCCCAGTAGCATTCCTGCTATTTCGTACATTAGTAAACAGAATCTTCTTTCCGCTTACTGATCCAAAAAGCAGTTAAACTGACTTTATTGCTATTTTATGCATGTTAGTTGGGAAGCCTTCATGGGTGGCCCTTCATAGGCTAGAGCTTAAGAAGTGGTTGGTGAATTTATTTCAAGGAAGGAGAGGTGAGAAAGGAAAGAGATATGTAACACAAATATGTAGTGGGCTGAGTGGTGGCTGGCCACCTGAAAAAAGACAGGCCCCCTGGAAGCTGTCAACAGGACCCTATTTAGAAATAGGGTCTGTGTGGTTGTATTTAATGATGATGTGAGACAATCCTGGATTAGGGAGGGCCCTAAGTCCAGTGACAGGTGTCCTGCTAAGAGACAGCAGAAGAGACACAGACACAGAGGAGAAGCCACGTGGAGACAGAGGTGGAGACTGGAGTGATGTGGCCACAAGCTGCAGGGACACCTAGAGCCCCCAGGAGCTGGAAGAGGCAGGAAGCCTCAGGAGGGAACAACTGTAGCTTGTTCCACAGGGGTGCCTTGGCTGGCTGGTTGAGCATCCTCACAACATGGCGGCCAGCTTTGCTCACCTTGTTCCTTCCTAACTCCTGACAATTGCGTACAGTTGGATACAACTATGATGGGTTGAATTGTGATTCCAAAATATGTGCCCATGGCCTATCCTTCAGGACATATGAATAGACTATAATTTGGCAATAGTGTTTCTGCAGAGGTATTTAGTGAGAGATCTTGAAATGAAACCATCCTGGATTAGGGAGGTCCCTAAACCCAGTGGCAGGTGTCCTTCTGAGAGACAGCAGAGGAGACACAGAGGAGAAGCTATGTAGAGACGGAGGCACAGACTGGAGTGATGTGGCCACAAGCCCAGGGATGCCTGGAGCCCCCAGGAGCTGGGAGAGGCAGGGAGGAGCCTCCCCTGGGGCCTGTGGAGGGAGTGGCCCCAAGACACCTGCACCTCAGACTCCTGGGTTCCAGGGCTGGGGAGAGTGAATTCCTGTTATTTTAAGGTCCCCTGGTGTGTGGTGATTTGTTATGGCAGCTGTGGGAATGTGGGAGACTAATACAGAAAGTTTTCTTCTACTTTTTCATGAGGAAAATGAAACCAAGAAATGTCTAGGATTATGAGATGTACAGCAGAAAATAAGAGGGGTTTTTGTCCAATGATACATGATTGAAACTCACCCAGGCCCAGGACACTACTTCCTGCTTATGCTACAAGTCATGAAGTCCAATTTCATATGTCAGTTATGTGATATGGTCATTCTATGAGCAGAAGCATCTGACGCTTCAAGGAGAAAGTGGTCTTGGTGGTAAGCAGCCCCTAAGAGGGACATCAATGATGTCCCTCTTGGTATTCCTGACCTTGGGTGACCTCCTCTCATAGCAAACACTGTCCTGTGTGACCAATGAAATATCAGGGGAACTGAGGGAGGTGACCTCTGAAGCTAGGGCATGAATGCTGGGGCATCTTCTGCTTTTTGTTGTCTCTTGAATCCTTTGGTCTGAGCAAAGCTGGCCGCCATGTTGTGAGGATGCTCAAGCAGCCCAGCCAAGGCACTCCCGTGGAACAAGCTGCCTTGTCATCCTGACAATGGTCAGCACAACCTGCCCACCGTGTGTGGCTCATGTGGAGTAAGTCAGATCCAAAGCAGGTCCTCCCGGGCTGGTCAAACCTCCAGATGACCTCATGAAAGACCTCAAGCCAGAAATGCCCAACAATGGCATTCTTGAGTTCCTGACCCACAGTACTGTAAGAATAATACATCTTTATCATTGTTTCACGTTTCTAAGTTTTTAGAATTATTTGTTACACAGATACAGCAATAATCCCTTCTTATGTCATGTAGGTCTCTATTTTAATATTTCAATATGATTTTGCTATTTACAACATTCAGATATGCTTTCCACCTGCCCTACACCAACATTCCTTCCTAATTCCCTGACAATCTCTTACCAAATAAAGAGTATAAGAACATGTCATGATTGCACATTTCTTTTTGGCCAAGACTTGGATGAGCTACTGCTTCTAACACTTGTGTTTGTAGGATTCTACAGCAGCCATGGACCTCACCCACCTCCTTTCATGAACCCTTGTATACAAGGTTAGCATAGCACCTGTTCATCACAACAGAACTTTGCAAAGCCCAAGAAGCTTCCATCTCTCTTCTGCTTATACCATCCCCGTGGCAACCCTTAGCCCTTTTGGTGGCTACAGGACACAGGATGACTTGGACCTGTTTTTGATCTTCTCTCCCACCTCTGCCACCGCCCTTGCCTCTCACCACCCCCTCTGTGTCTCAACCTCAATCTTGTCTTGGTGATTCACTTCCAAGAACCTAAGAATCCAGAAATCAATTAATGTTACTTACTATCATATAGAGGAACCTCTGCCCTCTTCAGAACCACTCCCCCAAGAGGCAAAACCACTCTTTACCCACCCACTCTTCTTTGTTTTCTTCATAGTTCTCACCACTATTTGATTTTTTTTAAATTTCTGAATATTATAGCAGTAACATGCTTTGCTTACATGAATTCCTTTGGTGCGGTCTGAGTCAAACTCAAGACAGCATTCACCACCAAGATAGTATTAATGGTTCCCAATCATGGTGTGAATTTACCCATCCTCTCCTCTCTCCCTCTCACCTCCTTGGTTTCTGTTGAGTTTTACTATCCTATGGGCACATGAGTGTTGATTGATGAGTTCCAGTTTAAGAGTGAGTACATCTGGTGTTTGTTTTTTCCATTCTTGTGATACTTCTCTTAGAAAAATGGTCTCCTGTTCCATCTATTCTTACAAAAGATGTTAGTTCACCATTTCTTTCTTTTTTTTTTTTTTTTAAGAGAGACAGAGTCTCACTTTATGGCCCTTTGGTAGAGTGCTGTGGCATTACACAGCTCACAGCAACCTCCAGCTCCTGGGCTTAAGCGATTCTCTTGCCTCAGCCTCCTAAGTAGTTGGGACTACAGGTGCCTACCACAACGCCCGGATATTTTTTTGTTGCAGTTTGGCCAGGGCTGGGTTTGAACCCACCACCCTCTGCATATGGGGCCGGTGCCCTACTCACTGAGCCACAGGTGCTGCTCTAGTTCATCGTTTCTCTTTATGGCTGAGTAGTAACCAGGGTGTGCATATACCACATTTTATTAATCCACTCATGAATTGATGGGCACTTAGGTTGATTCCACATCTTTCAATTGTGAATTGGGCTGCAATAAATGTTCAAATGCAAATGTCTTTTTTTTTTTTTTTATTATTTTGAGACAGAGTTTCAATCTGTCACCCCTGGGTGGAGTGCTGTGGCATCATAGCTCACAGAAACCTCAAACTCCTGGGCTCAAGAGATCCTCTGGCCTCAGCTGGAACTACAGGCACCTGCCACAATGCCCAGCTAGTTTTTCTGTGTTTAGTAAAGATGGGGGTTTTCCCCTGCTCAGGCTAGTCTCAAACTATTGAGTTCAAGCAATCCACCCTCCTCAGACTCCCAGGGTGCTGAGATTACAGGTGTGAACCACCACGCCTGGTCAATACAGGTGCCTTTTTAATATAATGACTTGTTTTTAACCTTTGGGTAAATAACCAATTGTGGGGTTACTGGGTCTTATTTGGCTAATTTATTGTCAACTCCTTCCATTAGCATCAAAGCTCCCTTGGGAAGGGATTTCTATCATGTTCACCTGAAGGAATGCTTGGCCCAAAGGAGATTTTCCTTACAGTATTTGCTGGCAGAATGAATGAATGAATTCATGAAGGATGTGAAACTCGGGCTCCAAGGTGGCCCCCAGCGATCTTGTTGTCCCTGTTCAGTATCCCCCAACAATAAAGAGTAAAAAAATAGGAGATTGTGGAAAAGGCAGCATACGAGTTTCAAAGCTCAGTCATAAAAGTCACATAGCTTCTTCTATATTTTATTATCTCTTGCACCACCTGCTGTGGGGAAAAGTCAGCTATGCTCTGAGGACACTCCAGCAGCCTTCTGGGGAGGTTTGGGGAAGTGAGACCCTGTGCCAACAGACAGTTTCCATGTCCCGGTGTTAAAAGAAGTACGAAAATGCCAACAAAGAAATCTAAGTCCTCAATCAGCGGAAAGACATACCATGTTCATGGATTGGAAGACTCAACATAATAAAAATGGCATTTCTCTCCAAATTGATACACAAGAACTCAAGTAATTTTTTTTGCACACAAGGACATCATAAAGTATCGACAGAGGGCAAAGAAACTGGAATAACAGAAACAATTTGGGAAAGAAGAACAATATGGGAAGAGCTAGTCTTTGTGACTTTTAAGATTTACATAGCTACAGTCATCAGGTAATTTTGATAGATGTGTGATATTGGTAGAGAGACAGGCACACAGATCCACGGAGCAGAATAGAGAAATCAGAAAGAGACCCACACAATATGCCCAACTTGTCTTTGACACATGTGACAAAGCAATTCAGTGTACAGAAAAACATATGGCACTGAACAGGTCCACAACTGTAGGCAAAAAAAAAAAAAGAAAAATGAACTTCAAATTAAGTCTCATTTTTTTCTGGAGACAGAGTCTCATTATGTCACCCTCGATAGAGTGCCACGGCGTCATAGCTCACAGCAACCTCAAACTCGTGGGCTTAAGTGATTGTCTTGCAACACCCTCCCAAGTAGCTGGGACTACAGGCACCTGCCACAATGCCCGGCTACTTTTTTGTTGCAGTTGTCATTGATTTTGAGCAGGCCCCAGACCAGACTGGAACCTGCCACCCTCAGTGCATGTGGTTGGCACCATAACCACTGTGCTACAGGCATCGCCCAGGTCTCAGGTTTTATACAAAAGAAAAAAAACTAAAAATGAATCATGGCTCTAAATGTAAAATATAAGACTAATAGGAGAAAACAAAATAAAATCTTTGGGATACAGAGCTAGGCATAGATTCATTCTTGAATTTGTCTCCAAAAGCATGATCCAAAATAGGGGGAAAAAAATAACAGACTGAACTTCATGAAAATACCCTTTGAAAAGCATCGCAAGCAATTTGCAGAGTAGGAGAAAGTATTTGCAAACCATACGATAAAGGACTCGTATCTAGAATACGTAAAGATGCTCGGAACTCAGCAGATGTTCAACATAATGACTCATTAGGAAATTCAAATTAAAGCCCAAATAGATATCACTGTACACCTATCAGAATGACACAAATTTGCAGCAAAGTTGACACTGTTGAGGATGTGGAGAAATCGGCTCATTCATACTTTGCTGGTGGGAATGGAACAAGGGGCCCATGACTCAGAATCACAGCTGGGCAGTTTCTTAACAAAAAATAAAACCAAAAAACTTAACATGCAACCACCCCACCACCCAGAAATTGCAGCCCTGGGCATTTATGCCAGAAGAAAAGAGAAGAGTTATGGTCACACAAAACTGGCATATGAACATCTATAGATGTTTTATCCTTCATAGCCCCAGACTGGGAAAAACACTGTTTTACAGTGGATGAATGGATAAACAAACAAAAAAAGGATTCATACCACGGAGTCCTACTGGGCAGGAAAAAGCAGCAAGCTACTGGGTGATGCCACAACCTGGGGGAATCTGCAGAGATTTGCACGGAGGAAAATCCCAACCCCCAAAGGTCACACTGTGTGATCCCAGGGCAGGATCACAGCACACTTCGGTGAAGTGGAGGCCTCTAGGTAACCATCCATCACATATGATACAACCCTTTTAAGGGTTTCTGGTGATTCTAAACAGCATGCTTTGCAAGGGGGGAAAAAGAAAGAAAGATCTGTAACCTCAACAATAAGAAGCACCAAAGTGGCTTCTGAGCCCTGAAGGTGTTGGCTGCCTTTTGCAACAAGTGGCCGTGGTAGAAATAAAAGTTGGGGCTCCGCGCCTGTAGCTCAGTGGCTAGGGCGCCAGCCACAGACTCCGGAGGTGGTGGGTTCAAATCCAACCCAGGCCTGCCCAAGAACAATGACAACTACTACAAAAAATAGCCGGGCGTTGTGGCAGGTGCCTGTAGCCACAGTTACTTGGGAGGCTGAGGCAAGAGAATCGCTTAAGCCCAAGAGTTTGAGGTTGCTGTGAGCTGTGACGCCATGGCAGTCTACTGAGGGTGATATAGGGAGACTCTGTCAAGGAAGGAAGGAAGGAAGGAAGGAAGGAAGGAAGGAAGGAAGGAAGGAAGGAAGGAAGGAAGGAAGGATCCCATATTCCATCACTGGCATAACTCCCAAGTCACTGGTTGAGCCTGGTCTAACGTTCCCTTTGCTGTTTAGTGATAGTATAATCTGTGTTGTTAAAATTAAAAAAATAGAAAGATTTTCAAGGTAATTTTTCTTCATTTATTATTCTGGCATTCCTAGTGTAATTCCTAAATCTTAGAAGGCAAAAAAACGATTAGAGCTGTGTCACAGTGACACTCTCTCTCACTTTCTCATGTTGTCAGATTTTGTCCTGGTGGTTAGGCACGTAATGAAGTGGCAGGTGTTCTGTGAGGTTGTCTAGACCTCCAACACCTATCCTGACAGTGAACCATTTGTGGTATGCTGCTAATGTGGGCTTTGGGAGGCACAAGCATGGGTCCCTACCTTTAATTAATACAGAACACAGAACTTAATTCTCTGTAAATTATTTAACTCCTTGGATGTTTAATTAAACATTTAAAAAGCAAACTTATTCCCCCCAGAGAACAATCTCTATATTTAAAAATGTTGTCTGCTAAAGAGCCATCTGTAAGACTCAGCCCTTGAATATCAGAATTAACTCTGAAAAACGTGCCCTTTCTCTTTTCACCTCACCATCATTCCTAAGGCTAATGTATTGGTTTTATGCAACACTGGTCCTTTGAATAGACCCCCACCCCCAAAAATATCCTCTAAGTGTCCAGACGGACCCAAATAGTTGGTTATATTTTCACCAGGACTTCAGGTTTCTTTTTGTGAAAAGAAAACAGGCTTTATTTCTAGAATTTGGTGTTTAACGTAGTGTATTGTTAATTATTCTTTGTTTTTAATTTCAGAGTACAACTATTAGGTTACATTGTTTGCATTGGTTAAGTAAAGTTCAAGTTGTAGGTGAGCCCTTCACCCAGAGAGTGTGCTGTAAACCCCATGACCCCACGTCATGCCCATTAGGGACAATTTAGCAATCTGCTTCCCTCCTCCCCCGATGTGAATTTAATTTTGTTTTTCAGTCACGTGGGGGTGTAGTTGTTTATCTATTGGTTTCATATTAGAATTGAGCACATTGGATACTTGCTTTTCCATTCTTGTGACACTTTACTAAGAAGAGTGGATTTCAGCTCCATCCAGGTAAACACAAAAGATGTAACCTCCCATTGGCTCGGCGCCTATAGCACAGTGGTTAAGGTGCCAGCCACGTACACGGAGGGTGGTGGGTTCAAATCCAGCCCTGGTCAGCTAAACAACAATGACCACTGCAACAAAAAACAGCCATGCGTTGTGGCGGGCACCTGTAGTCCCAGATACTTGGGAGGCTGATGCAAGAGAATCACTTAAGCCCAAGAGTTTGAGGTTGCTGTGAGCTGTGGCGCCGCAGCACTCTACTGAGGGCAACAGAGTGAGACTCTTGTCTCAAAAAAAAAAAAAAAAAAAAAAGATGTAACGTCACCATCTTTTCCTATGGCTGAATGGTATTCTTTGATGAACTATTTTAAATATTTATCTTAGATGCCCCTTACATTTCTTTGTTACATAAAGAGTAGCTGATTGAAAATAATAAAATATACCTATTTTTTTTAAAAAAACAGAAGGCAAAGACAAGGAGGAAGAGGTTGAGATTATAGGGGCATGTTTGTGTGCAGGGATGTTTGGGGAGGACCCCAGGCACCTGCCTGAGTCCCCAAGCAGCGCAGCTGGATTTCCCGTGAAACACACATCAAGCCAACAAGTTACCACACAGCCATGGAGCCAAAGCGACATGTAGATGGCCCAAAAGGTCCCCACACATGACCTTGATAATGTCGATGACTCACAGGTGGGGATTCAGCATAAAAACAGCAGGGACCACAGACGCCCCTGACTCTGCAGCATCCTGGCTGGACAGGGAGGACATTGGCACACGCTGGGAAGAGTTTAGCCAAAGATGGTGGCCACAGACCCAGAGCCCTCTGGACATGGGGTTGACAAGCTCAGAGAGCCAGTGCAAGGGGGGTGTTCATGGAACACCACACAGTCCCTGGAATTGGGGAGCATCTCTCAGGCCTTCAGGAAAGGTAGGCTTTCCCTCTCTCCCTGCTGACCTGGTCACCTCGTTTTCCTGGCCTTCTGTCCTAATGAGTCTCAGCAGAAGGACCCCGAGCAATATGCATCTTTTTATTTCTCTATCACCCCCAAAGTGAGCATCATGGAGCTTCCCCCAAACCCTTGAGGCCTGTGGTTCATCCTCTTTGCAAGGGTCATGTCCACTTGCAGAGGGCCTGGCTTGGGAACTCGGAGGGCCGTGTGGCCATGGCGGGAGGGCAGCCACAGCTATCCTCCTTACTGGGCGCCCTGCAACTTCGAGGGAGAGCAGCAAGTGGGTAAAATTGGTTTTCAAGGAGTGAGTGCGGAATCCCGAAGGTGGCCTCGTCTGTGCTGCCCGGGGCAAGCCGCCACGTTCTCTGAACACATGAACTCTAAGGGAGAGGGGACACCACACGGTCACAGGCCCCGAGGGAGAGAGTTAGAAAGACAAAGTAACACACTCAATTCCGGAAACCACAGACGCTGTCACCAGCGCATGAATCACCACCAGAGTTGAGTCGTTGGCCCCAGCTGTGCTCTGCTCCCCTCCCGTCACCACGCCAGGTACAGGACTGGCCATCAGGTCCACCTGAGGGCGTGGACAGACCAGAAAACTACTCTTCAGGTAGATGCGGTGGCTCACGCCTGCCATCCCAGCACTCTGGGAGGACAAACTGGGTGGATTGCCTGAGCTCATGGGTTTGAGACCAGCCTGAGCATGAGTGAGACCCCCGTCTCTACTAAAAATAGAAAAACTAACCAGGTGTTGTGGCAGGTGCCTGTAGTCCCAGCTACTCGGAAGGCAGAGGCAGGAGGACCGCTTGAGCATGAGTTAAGCCAATGAGGAGTGGAGTGAGCTTCTGAGTGAAAGCAAGGGAGCTGAGGACTGAATCCAAGTGGCCTCGGGGACAAATGTACGTGTTGTAGTCTCAATTTCCTCCACCCAGCACCAAGAGCAGACAAGAAACTCAGCCACGGCCATAGACATCTTCACCCAGGCCTGTCTCCCCCTCGTCCCCGGCCTTCCCTGCAGTGTCTCTTTCTTCCTCACTCCCAAACCCCCAGATTCTGTAGGATTTGCAGGATGCCCAGCCACGGTCCACATAGAGAGGGTTCCAAAAATATGCAGACACATTTTAAGAAAGGAAATAAACTGTGTTAAAACTGTGACACTCGATATGTGTCTTAGACGATGCATCTTGTATCTCTCGTAATTGTAAAAGTCCCACGTGACTTGTGTGTTACAATTTTAATACAGGTTTGTTTTTTTTTTCTTCCTTTCTCAAAATGTGGTCCCCTCTGCATTTTTTTCTTTTCCTTTCCAGGCTCTCATGAACATGAGGTGGTTCAGGTCAGCGGGAAACCCGCAGCAGCTGTCTCCTGAGGGGTTCAGATGAGTTCTGTAACAGGCAACGACCTCCCTTGACTTGACCTTTTTTTTTTTGGTTTTTGTAACAAACCATAGAGGGGAAAAGTGAAAGGTATTTAGGAGATATCCACCCAGTTTCTCTGGGGTTTGCTAATCCAGAGACGGAAAAGTCACACCCAGCTCACGTCATTTGAGCTTACAGGGGCCCCCACTGTGAGCAGCCAAAATGCTTGAGGTTGCAGGATCAAAGCTCAGGACACCAGTTTGAGCTGCAGAGGGGAAATGGGACTTGGATCCCTACAGCAAGGCAATGACGACAATTCCAGCCATGAGTGGAAAGAGAAAAAAAAAAAAAATTAAGAAACAAGAAACCAGGACATTTCCATGGATAACGCAGCTCTAGCTGGTTGCCAAAATTAACACGCTCTCGGGGGCGTTTTAAATATTTAAGAACTCGTGTTTAATAATAATAAAATACTTGACAGACGCAGTAGACGCGGGCAGCCGTGAAGAACAGAACATACAGATGGTGTTTCCTCCAGCCCGGGGACGAAATTGCCATGCCTGACGTCACCTGTCTAATACATAAAATTACTTGGAAGAGAAAGGAGAATCTAGAAGCCAACAAGAAAGGAAGAAAATTTTGCAATAGGACATACGGGGGAAAGAAAAAAATCAACAGAAAAAGCAGACACCCCGGGAGAAAAACATCATCTCCACTCCATACAGAAAGAATCGGGGTGGATACTGGTGCATGTGCTTGAAATACTACACCTTAAAAGGTACATTAGTACATGTGGGTTTCTCATTGCTGAATGATCTAATTGAAATCGAGCACCAGTAACCTGGCATAATTTTTTAAGTACGAAAGAGGAATTCTGGTGATGCCATCAACAAAATTGAAACCAAACAGAAAGGTCTCAACCACCTCAATACGTTTCCCAGTTCAGCAGAGTCTTAAGTTCCAAACAGATGCTAAGTAACTTTATTATTATGCCTTGAACTCTCCTAGTTTCCTTCTCATTGCCTTGAATTCTATATAAAAAAGAAAGTCTCCAGAAAAAAAAAAAGAAAAAAAGCAGCAGTCTACCCTTTGGCCTCCGTGAAATTTCTTTTTGTCCAAAGCACTTCATTTTTCAACTTCTAAAATATATGTAGCAGATGAACATTTTTTCCTTGGTCTCATTTTTCTCTGCATTCAAATTTTCTCATTCTTGGTTTCCGATAACCAAAAGCTGTCAAATATGACTCTAATGGACCTGAATAAAAGTGTCACCTCGTGGTACAAACCCAGAAGTTCCAGGGAAGCATAAATTTTAGCTCTTCTTGATAAAACAAGGCTGGAAGGCATCGTTGTGTAAAAACATGGCTCTTTTTGGTAATTCAGAGGCTTGGACACGGACATGTTTCTTTAATTAAAGCTTCTAAAAGCAAAGCTAACAATACCATTTTGTCCTCAAAAACAAAGGTCTGGATTCTTTGCAAATGGGATTCTCTGACCATACTTTCCACATCCTTAAAAGGTAATCTCTCCGACAATTTCAAACTTCAACATCACCAGATTAGATTTCTAAAATCTACCTGAAACTATGACTTTCATGTTATTATAACGAGGCTATTCTTAAGACTGAAATTATCATTTTATGCTAAAGCCTTTCTTTCTGCATTTTATGCTTACCCATTATTTTCTGCACCACCGCCGAATGTTAGTTTTAGCCCAAGAGGGATTTTTCTGGAAGAGTTTCAGAAATCTATTCATCTATTTTTGAGCTATGCAGCCATGGGGAAATTAAGGGTTTATACACATTAAGACATTTTTTACATGCCTTTTGGAGATCTTGGTTAGACTTGTATTTTAAAAATGCAGACATCTCCGTGGAATGACAAACGCTCATTTCTTCCTAGCTGGGCAGGTCGTTATAAATGAACTATCTAGTTACTTAAAATTAGCAACCTGCATAAATACCCTGTAATAATCACCTACCCTGCCGCGGCGCTCCCTGCCTCTTTCTCCGGTAATATTTATTAAACACCTACCAAGTAAAAGGCGCTGGGAAGGCCTCCGAGGGAAAGTATGTCATGTACCCTCAAAATCCAGCCTTCTATACAAGTCAGACTAACCACAACTTTTCAAAAATATCCATTTAAAAAAGCAGCCCGTTATTGCAACACATGTACTGCAAATAAGAAGAAAGAGAAAAAGGTGGCTGAAGTTTCTCCTAAAACAGCTTCTTTTCATCATCTGTTCTCTCAGCTTTAAATGACGCTTATTTCCAGAAATGCGTGCGTGTGTCAAAAAGATATATAGGTAGCAGTAAAAAGATGCAGATGTGTACACATGCAAATATAAACCGAACAAGTATCTGTGTATATGACTATTTTTTATGTATACATGGAATCTTTATAAATAACATGTATAAATAAATCTATATTAACGGATCTAAAACTGGGCAGCGCCTGTGGGTCAGTGAGTAGGGCGCCAGCCCCATATACCAAGGGTGGTGGTTCAAACCCAGCCCTGGCCAAACTGCAACAAAAAAATAGCTGGGCGTTGTGGCCGGCGCCTGTAGTCCCAGATACTCGGGAGGCTGAGGCAAGACAATCACCTAAGCCCAAGAGCTGGAGGTTGCTATGAGCTGTGACGCCACAGCACTCTGCTGAGGGTGATATCAAGTGAGACTCTTGTCTCTTAAAAAAAAGAATAGATCTAAAACCTAAGTAAAGAACAGATACTCATACAAGTTCTGACAATGAAGTTCTCAAAATCATCCTAGAAAAAGTGCTGCATCCCTCATTGCTGAATATTGCTGTGGTCACCTGCTAAGTTCTTGGGAAACTGAGCAATGATACCAGCGCATAATCCAACCTTGGAAGCACCTTTCCGAGGATGAGTTTGCAAACTTAAATGTCAGACCTCCTAGGATGACATTTCTGATGGCCATTCGAGAAAAAGAACTCCAAAATTGCACAACCAATCTGGGGTTTTATTGTTGTTGTTTTGAGACAGAGTCTCACTATGTTGCCCTGGGTAGAGTGCCGTGGCGTCACAGCTCACAGCAACCGCAAACTCCTGGGCTCAAGTGATTCTCTTGCTTCAGCCTCCCAAGTAGCTGGGACTACCGGTGCCCGCCACAATGCCCAGCTATTTTTTGTTGTAGTCGTCATTGTTGTTTAGCAGGACCAGGCTGGGTTTGAACCCGCCTCCCTTGGTGTATGTGGCTAGTGTCGTAACCACAGTGCTACAGGTGCCGAGCTCAATCTGGGTTTTGACACTGTAGCTTTCTCTTCTCAATGCCTACAAGATTTTTTCCTCACCCTTAAAACTCATTTAACCAACCAGAGTGCACGTAGGTAGCCTCGTCCTCACTAACTTTGCCTATTATTTAGTGCATTTTTTTTTCATAGATTATCAATAGCTTTATTGCTTCTGGAGTGTGACGTTTTGCCATTTCCACCGTGCACCTGTCTTTGTGAAGTTTGGTCTGTGCCTGGGTTGGACGCATCAGATTGGTCCTCCCAGCCTCTCAATCTTTCTTCAATAAGTTCACCTTCTCAACTCTTCTCTTTCCCCAGGCCGGCAAAATCTCCCAAGGTTGCGTCTTACTCAACTATTTCAGTTTTCTACAACAGACCAACAATCTCGTCTTGTCTCTGTCAACTCCAAGGTTTAAGGAGAACCACTTTATTTGAATTTTCCATCCTGCTTTTCCTTTCCAAAATTCCTGCCCTGTTTTCATTAATGCAACGTCTATACTATAGGAAAGGGATGGATTCTAACATCTTATTTACTCCTCACAGCACCCTTGAATCAGACAAATCAATTTTGTACGAGCAACAGGTTTCAAAAAGTGCTGGCGATTTCCTTCTGGGGAGACATGTGCTTGCAGGAAACCTGGGCTTACCCAGGATGAGTCTGATCAGATTGGTGCACAAATCTTTAGGAATCATTCTTGGAGGAATTCAAAAACTCCAGCTAGTACTGCAAATTCTCCCCAGGGCTCTTTCTTTCTTTTTCTTTCTCTCTCTCTCTCTCTCTCTCTCTCTCTCTCTCTCTCTCTCTCTTTCTTTTCTTTTCTTTTTTTTTTTCCGGGGCTGGGTTTGAACCCGCCACCTCCAGCATAAGGGGCCAGTGCCCTACCCCTTTGAGCCACAGGCGCCGTCCCAACTTTCTTTCTTTCTTTTATTTTATTTTATTGTTTCAGGTTCATTGACGGTACAATGAATTAGGTTACACTGATTGCATTTATTAGGCAAAGTCCCTCTTATAATTGTGCCCTGCCCCCAAGAGGTGAGCCACACACTGCGACCCCCTCCGTCTTCTTCCCTCCTCTCCTCTCCCCGATCCCTTGTTCCCCCACCTCCCACTTTCATCTCAAACTATTGAGCTCAAGCAATCCACCTGCCTTGGCCTCCTAGAGTGCTAGGACTACAGGCGTGAGCCACTGTGCTCGACCCCAAAGACTTTGCCTCCCACCTTGAATTGATTTATTTCTCTTATGAAGATGTGTATTCAATCATACACTGGCTTCCTATTAGAATTGAATACATAATTTCTTGCTTCTCCATTCTTGTGATGCTTTACTATGAAGAATGTGTTCCACCTCCATCCAGGTTAAGACACAAGATGTAAAGTCTTCATCTTTTTTAGTGGTTGAGTAATACTCCATGGGATACACGTGTTTATTCATTCCTGGGTTGGTTTTGTTAAAATGCAGATTCCGATGGTCAGGGTGGGGCGAGAGGCGCTCCCCAGCCAACAGAGTCACAGAGGACCCCAGCAGCTGGGACACTGGTGACGCTTTCAGCAGTAATGGTGACAAGGTAGGCCAGCTTGAGCTCCCTTCTGCGAGTTCCACGAGCCTTGGAAATAGAAAGGCCTGAGGTGGTTTCATCAGGAACTGTGAGGCCTCATGGGAGAGGTCACAGTGTCAGCGCCAATCACCCCACACTGTCCCCTTGCAGTGCCCTGGCTGGAAGGTTTTGCAAGGCTGATGGTTTCCATGCTAGGGCACAACAATTTGTGTTGCCTCAGCACCGTCTGATACAGGAAATATCTGGGAGCAGCCTGGCAGAACCTACATGTGCCCTCAACACCTTTCACTTCTCCATGTGAAGGACATTGAACATTTGCGTTTCTGTGCACAATACCAGGGTGTGACGTCCTAAACTGGTCGTCAGAAGTGCCGGGCATGTGAATGGCATTCTTGTAGCATCAAACCATCTGCCTCCTCCTGGTCTTTGCAGTCACTGGTTCCTTGGACAGATGCTAAGTAGCTTGTGTCACTATCTTACCCCAAGTATTCAGGACGATGCCTCCGATTGTCATATGAACGCCACATTTCTTCCTTACGTTCTGAGCACCGTGCAGACTGCAGAACATCAGGGAGCACCCTTATTAGCAGCAGAGGCTGTTTGTTGACTGACACTCTATCAGCTGTCGAGATGAATCCTGCGTAGTACACACATCACTCCACCCGGCTGGCTTCTACTTGATGATTGTACAGCTTGAGTGTAACAGAGCTCACAGGGTTTGCATGAAATGCAAAGTCAGGTTTCAGTCACAGTCGCCAATATCTAAACTTGTCATTACAAAGCCATATCCTCGACTGGGTGCGGCAGCTCACGCCTGTGATCCCAGCACTCTGGGAGGCTGAGACAGGTGGATTGCTTGAGCTCAGAAGTTTCAGACAAGCCTGAGCAAGAAGGAGACCCTGTCTCTACTAAAAATACAAAAACTAGCTGGGTGTGGTGACAGGTGCCTGTAGTCCCAGCTACTTGGGAGGATGAGGCAGGAGGAACACTTCAGCCGAGGAATCTGAGGTTGCTGTAAGCTGTGATGCCACAGCACTCTACCCAGGGAGAAAGAAAGAGAGAGAGAGAGGGAGAGAGGAAGGAAGGAAGGAATGAAGGGAGGGAGGGAAGGAAGGAAATAAGGAAGGGAGGGAGGGAGGGAGGGAGGGGAGGAAGGAAAGAGAGAGAGAGAGAGAGAGAAGGAAGGGAGGGAGGGAGAGAGGGAAGGAATTAAGGAAAGAAGGAAGGAAGGAAGGAAGGAAGGAAGGAAGGAAGGAAGGAAGGAAGGAAGGAAGCCACACCCTCAAAGTATCCTGTTGCAACCACGAGGACATATGAGAAACTTTACCTGGGCATGATGAAATCAAAAGCAAAACTTAATATACAAACACAAAAGACTCGTGTCCCTTTAAAACTCTGTTCTCAAAAGAAGACTACAGTTGATAATACGGCATTGCATGTTTCAAAACTGCTAAAAGAGAAGATTTTAAATGCTCTAACTGTGCACGCGCGCGCACACACACACACACACACACACACACACACACAGAGAAAATAAGTTTGTGGGGAAACCCGTATGTGAATGAGCTTGATAAACTATTCTACAATATGTGAGGCTCGACAATTAAGGTCGAGAATTCATCTAAGCACAACTGAACTTAACTCACTGCTGAATGTCACTAGGGTCACCCGATGGCTAAGGGAGGCCCCTTGGAGGTGACTGTCATGATGGTCAGCAACGAGGCATGAAGCTCTTTTTATAGGATGAGTTAGCAAACTCAATTGTCCCACCTCCTACGTACATATCCAGGTATCACACTGTACCCACGAAATATGTAGAATTATCGTCAATTAAAAATTAAAAACAAAACAAAAAACTCATGCCCTCCCTAAACCCTTCTGGACTAATTATTAGGGGGAAATACAGGATTTTTTCCCCACCTGGAAATGGCTGGTATCTTTTCTTAATCCTTAGTGACATTATCAAGGGTCTCCGTCTCACACTGAGCCCTTTGTGGTAGGAAATTATCTGAGAAACTTCTGTTGCTCCAACATAGACAGCATCTTGCCAAATTCCAAACTAGAGCTGGCTTTGCTTTCTGAATATAAGGACATTGGGGTTCTTCCCAAGGCAAAGCTTTGTTTTAAAACAACAACAACAACAACAAAAACAACCAAACCACAAAATTTTGTTTATACTGGACGGAACTTCTGACTTTACCATGGGGAAAGAAAACCTAGTCTTTCAGGAATTTCTGTTTTGTTTTTTGGCTGAAATTAGACCGAGATTATTAGCATTTCTAGCATTGTGACAAACTGTTCTGTCTTCTTTGGGGACGAATTATGGATCATGCAGGAATTGAGACAGAGACGCTTATTGCACAAACATTCATTACAACAGGTACCTGCCAAGTGTCTGCCTGTGATGGGGAGACTGTTCTTTCCTCTGGGGACATTCTGCGGCCCACACTGATGCTAAGAAGTATTTTCTTCTTCACATCATCAAAGCAATTCACTTAGCGTCCCTGGAAGTGGGGAGAGGGAGCTGGCGTGGCGGGCAGCAGCCCAGTGACGTTTCACAGGCTCCCAGATTCAGAAGGCACCCACAGGGTCCCCAAGTTCAAACTCCAACCCTTCCTCAAGAACCGTCCTCAGTTTTCCCTGAGTGGTGCTCCAGGCTGTGTTTGATACCAAACTGACAGGAAACTCGCCCTCTTGTTAAGTAGCCATTTGGCCCTTGCACAACTCTGGTGTGAAGATGTCACTTGGTCTCCATGGACCTAAAATTGTGCTTTTGGGGCTGCCCAATTCCTCCTCGAGTTCCTCAGGCTGGGAAGGGTACCTCAATTGTGTCTACCTTGAGGCTTTCAAATAGCTGAGAGCAGGAAGCACCACAAGCTTCCCTGACTCCCCCCTCTCCTCCTGGCCTGCGAGGTTTTATTCTCTGGGCTAGTTATCCCCAGAACCAGCACTTTTCCCCAAATGCAGAGCTTTCTAGATGTGACACCATCTTCCTAGGCCACACAATTTGACGCCAGCTCCAGCATGGGTATTTTTGCTTGATTGTTTAACAATCAACAGTTACATGATGGATTTAATCTCTGAAACATCAGTAATTTTTTTCTTGAAACAGAGTCTCACTTTGTCAACCTCCGTAGAGTGCTGTAGCATCACAGTTCACAGCAACCTCAGATTCTTGGGCTTAAGCCATTCTCTTGCCTCAGCCTCCTGAGTAGCTGAGACTATAGGCGCCTGCCACAATGTCAGCTATTTTTTGGTTGTAGTTGTCATTGTTGTTTGGCGGGCCTGGGCTGGATTCGAACCCAGCAGCGCCAGTGTATGTGGCTGGTGCCCTAGCCACTGAGCTACAGGCGCTGAGCCACATCAATAATTTTTATTATGTAAAAGTACCGTATATACTCGAGTATAAGCCGAGTTTTCTCGGCACAAAATTCGAACTCGGCACAAATTTTGTGCCGAAAAAAACTGGGCTTATACTCGAGTATATATGGTAATTTAGCTAAATGCTGCGAGTAAAGTTCAGAGATTGTTTTCTTTTCTTGTTTGATTTTTATTTTATTTATTTATTTATTTATTTGAGACAGAGTCTCACTCTGTCACCCTAGGTAGAGTGTTGTGGCATCATAGCTCACAGCAACATCAAATTCCTAGGTTTTGAAATTCCTGCCTCAGCCTCTTGAGTAGCTGGGACTTAACAGGTGCCAGACCACAACATCCAGCTAGCTTTTCTATTTTTAGTAGAGATGGGTCCTCACTCTTGTTTAGGCTGGTCGTAAACTCATGAGCTCAAGCCATCTAACTGCCTTGGCCTCCCAGAGTGCTGGGATTATAAGTGTGAGCCACCATGCCCAGCCCTTTACATGTTTTTAGAGACAAGGATCTTGCTATGTTGCCCAGATTGGTCTCAAACCCCTAGGCAGAGGTGACCCACCCTCCTTCTAAGCAGCTGACATTACACATCTAATAGGTACAACACAATATATAGTATTCAGGTAAAGCTTACAACACAAATCCAGACTTGACCACTACATAAGATAACACTTATCATTCCCCTTAAATTTACAGAAATTTTTAAAAAGAGAGATTTGCAATCTAGAGTTAAATAAAACAATTGTATGCCACTTAGAAAAGACGTATCTAAAATACAACAAAGTAAATTGTAATAATAAGGAGATAAACATATATATACACACACAGAGAGGGTGCAAAATATGTACACAAATTTTAGGAAAGGAAAGTAATTATATTAAAATTATGATACCCAATATATGTGGATGATGTTCAAAATCTTGTAACTACACAAGTCAAATGTGACTACAATATTACAAATTTAATACAGATTTCCTCTTTCTTAAAATGTGTATACTTTTGGGGGGTACCCCTGTATATAATAAGTCCTCACTACTTGTAGATATAACCTACTTGATAAAGTTTATCTGTAACCCCAGAATCAATACTTGTGGTACTTTTTGCATTTATTTGTAGGTATGTACAGAGCAGTGGTGAAAAATTTGAGCTGCCCAGTACACACACCCATCTGGGACAGGACAAAGTGGTGCTCTATGTTCTTAACTAAGTTTATGCCAAAAATGAGTTTTTATAGCACTACATTTCTTTTCTTTTCTTTTCTTTTCTTTCTTTCTTTTCTTTTTTTTTTTTGAGACAGAGTCTCATTACATTGCCCTCAGTAGAGCACTATGGCATCACAGCTCACAGTAACCTCAAACTCTTGTGCTTAAGTGATTCTCTTGCCTTAGGCTTCCAATTTCTTTTTTTTTTTTGGAGACAGAGCCTCAAGCTATCACCCTGGGTAGAGTGCCGTGGCATCACAGTTCACAGCAACCTCCAATTCCTGGGCTCAAGCAATTCTCCTGCCTCCACCTCCCAAGTAGCTGGGACTACAGGCCTAATTTTTTTTTTCTTTTTTTTAAAGACAAAGTCTCCCTCTGTTGCCCTAGGTAGAGTGCTGTGGTGTCCTCAGCTCACGATAACCTCAAACTCCTTGCCTCAGCCTCCCAAGCAGATGGGACTACAGGTGCCCACCACAACACCTGGCTAGTTTTTCTATTTTTAATAGAGATGGGGTCTGACTCTTGTTCAGGCTGGTCTCAAACTCCTGAGCTCAAGCAATCTACCCACATCAGCTTCCCAGATTTCTGGGATTACGAGTGTTAGCTAAGCACCTAGTCTGAGCTTTTGCGTTTTGGTGGGGGTATTATTTTGGTAGTGGTGGTTTCACTGTTTAAAATCTTCCCAAAGCACAGTGCTCTGATGCTGTCTCTCAAGCATAAGGAAGACGCAATGAACATTATGGAGAAAATACATGTGTTGGGTGAGTTTTTTTCAGTCATGGGTGGTAGCACTGTTAGCTATGAGTTTAATGTTAAGAAATCAACAATATCTACTAGATAAGCTTTTTGGAAACAGAAGCAAACATAAAGTAAGGTCATGTATTGATCACTTGAAAAATTGACCTTAGACTTCTTGGAATCTAATCCTGTGCCTTCCCTAGAAGCAATGGATTGGTATTCTCTAATTTTTTTTTTTTTTTTTTTTTCTGAAACAGTGTTAGTCTGTCACCCTGGGATAGAATGCCATCGCATCATCATGGCTCACAGCAACCTTGAAGTCCTGAGCTCAAGTGATCCTCCTGCCTCAGTTTTTCTATTTTTAGTTGAGATGGCATCTTGGTCTTACTTAGGCTGGTCTTGAACTCATGGGCTGAAGCAGTCCATCCACCTTGGCCTCCCAGAGGGCTAGGATTACAGTCATGAGCCGCCATGCCTGGACTGAGTATTTTAATTCTTAATCTGAGACAACATTGAGTCCATGCTTTGAGTCTGGTAAGGACAAAAATATACTAACTCAGGTAAAGAATTAAATTCCCCCCAAAAATCCTAGAAAAATGTTCAGCTCTATTGCATGAATACACCAACAAACGATTGAACAATACATACATATCCATAATGTGGATAACATATAAATGGATTAGTATAGTCATATAATAAAATATATAATATAGTCATATAATAAAATCCTAAAATGAATTAACTAGATCTACGTGTAACACATATAAATATCAAAAACAGAACTTCTACTGAAAAAAGCAATGTGTAAAATATTATGTACAGAATGAAGTCAATTTCAAGTATGTATAAAGTCCCAAACATAAATAATATTGGAGATGGCTCCCTATAAAAACATAAATGTGGAGGACACACTTATCTACTTCATAGTAATGGTTATCCCTTTGGAGGGAGAGAAAAAATTGTGATAAAGAGAAAGAATATTAAATGTTTATCTGTTAAAATAGAAGTGATCTGAAAACATATTGCAAGATGAACAAATATGTCAAATACCTGTGGTGTAGATTTGTTAAGCATTTTCTTATACTTTTTTCTGTGCTTTAAGTATTTTGTAATAGAATGCTTGAATCCACACTAATGAATCACTAACAGCATTTCAACTAATAAAACATAATTTCTACTTATTAATTTTTAACATATTCAAATAGCCAAATTGAATGCTCTGCTACAAAAACCACCAGAGTAATACATATTTTAGCATATTTGGTCCAACAGTTACCCAGTAATTGTTTCAGTGTTTACTGATCCTCTCTCTGCATTTCATAGAAGGCCATTGGGAATGCCAAGAGTCCAACTTTAGTCCCAGAGTAAATAAATACATTATAAATGAAAAAAATAGTGACAGGCATTTTTGACTCAGTTAAAAATTTTAAATGCTATATCAATTCCTTACAAATTCAGACCAAAAAAAAAAAAAGTGAGTTTGTAAAGCACACAATTTGTAAACTAAGCAGCTAACATTTAAAATCACAATCCAGAGATACATCATGTACAGATTGAGCCTTGTTTTTATTTGTGTGTTTGTTTGTTTTGGTCCCAAGAAGCAAATTCTACCCTGAGCCAAATCAGTCAACTTTTATTCCTGATGAGGTTCAACAGGAGCAAACTATGCTGATGCATGATAATCAAATAATTACTGTTTGCAATTAATCTGGTGTCTGATGACATTAAAATGGAATGACATTTAAGTGGATAGACACAAGAATGCTGCAGGAGCTTACCTCTGCCCCAAATAGGCTCACCTGTAGCGAGGTTGACACAGGTGAGGGAGGTCCGCAGCCCTAATAATGGCTTTTATGGAGGAGTTAATAGGAAACAAACAGTTATTGATTTACTGATAATTGGATATTAGCAACCACTGCATGTGTAAAGAAGCATTGAGAACAGCCAAAGTCACTTAGAAAGTCCATGACCTGTATTTTATCAGAGGCCTATCAGATGCAACAATACAAATTATATCCTGTTCTGAAGTAAAATAAGCTGTAGCTGAAAGAGCAGGTCTTCTGGGTCTCTCCATTTCTATTATCAGTATAAAACACTTTTTACTTTAAAATATACAAACTAATATATCCCTCTGAGCTAAATTAGTAAATAAATGTAAGTTTTAAAAAATGAGAATGAAGACAACAATATAATCTGGAAACATAAACACTTTAGGCAAATGAAAATCTATAGCCAGTAATTGAAATTATTGATGAGAATTACCCAAGTATCTTAGATAATCCCAGTTGTACAGATATAAGCATGGTAGTATGGAAATGAGCAAGAGCTTATATACATATGTCTATATAAAAAGAGCACCAATTTATGTGTATTAAAGAATGTAATGTAAGTGCATATGTATACCTACGGACACATATAAATATACAGGTAAAAATGAACAAAGGAGATCATGATTATTCAATTGTTATTTCAATGAAAAATCAGCTCACTTAGGCTCGATGCCCATGCATAGTGGTTACAGTGCCAGCCACGTGCATCGAGGCTGGTGGGTTCGAATCCGGCCCAGACTACCTAAACAACAATAACAACTGCAACAAAAAAATAGCCGGTGGGTGCATGTAGGTAGTCCCAGCTGCTTGAGAGGCTGAGGCAAGAGAATCACTTAAGCCCAAGAGTTTGAGGTTACTGTGAGCTGTAACGCCAGAGCACTCTACTGAGGGGGACATAGTGAGACTCTCTCTCAAAAACAAAAAAAAAGAAAAATTGGTTCACTTAACATAAACAAATAATTAAATTTAAAAGAAATTAATTAAATTTGAAGACCTCTTAAAATCAAACATTTAAAAATAGTTATAACAAATTCTTTATATAAATTAAAAAATATTAAAATATACTATTAAGTTGAATTAAAATAAGCATGTTTGAGAACATGAAAATATTACTTTAACTGAACTAGTCTCATAGATGGTTAATGAAAAAAAGTCTTTTTGGCGATTAATAAAGGAAGAATCATGCTGTGGCTTTCCCTCTGCCAATATCTATGTGGAAAAATAAACAAATAACACTTTGGAAAAGAAGCGAGAAGTTACTGAAGCTGGTTGACTGTACTGAGATTAGTAAACACACACTAAATCACACAAATGCTTTCATTTTACACAAATTAATTTTATAGCTCCAACATTTCATATTATTTTATAGATTATTTAATTACTAGTATTGGATAGATAGTCTTCTCCCATAAATACTAGAGAAACTAATTTACTAAGTAGGGAAAGAAGGAGTACAAATATTCATATATATTGACATATTACATATATTATATATTATTAATAAATTTAGAATAATAAAATATGTGCTGAAAAATACAAGTACTGATTTACAGTACTAGTGTTATGATAAAGCTCTCTAAAATATAGCTTTACTTTGCAATCAAGAGTTCTTTGCATTTCTTATAATTTCATTCTTCATAGTAACTTGTCCCTGAAGTTTAAATATGTTTCTTTACAGTTCTTTCTCACACAATAAAAACAAATTTCATGGACGAACTTCAGTTTAAGTGAAAATGTTCATAGAAATGAAAAAGTTACAAAGTTTATATAATAAGCATTGCAGTTGATAATTGAGACTGAGGCAATCAAGTCAAGATTCATAGAAGAAAAGAAATAATTTTATTCCTATATTATTACAACATACGCTGCTTCTAAGATAGAGTGCCTCTGGCCCTGCCTTCTATTGGAAAGAGCAACCTAGTGGTACTATTGCAAGGCTTGCTATTCTTGTGGATAGAAGCAAAGAATGTATTGAAACTTTTTCAAAATGTCTAATATGATTAAAATTGTAATAATCTTGGCAAAATGTCAACACATATACAGTCAATAATATTTTCTAAGGAAGATCTCATTCTTTGTATCTTGGAGTCTTTTTTCTGTTTTGTTTTCACCTGGGGATGTCAGTATGTCCTGCCCTGAAATGATGTCTGTCCCAAGTCACTAAACTAGTTC
Organism: Loris lydekkerianus; assembly: GCA_963574355.1. Lineage (NCBI taxonomy): Eukaryota > Metazoa > Chordata > Mammalia > Primates > Lorisidae > Loris > Loris lydekkerianus. The sequence continues at coordinate 23,276 of CAUYPK010052451.1, read as the reverse complement.
TAGTACCAGCTCTGAGTTTTTCATGTGGCTTCACACAAGTAATAAAGCTACTTTGAGCTTGTCTCTCTTCATTCATCAAGAAGAAATTAGTAGGTTTCTTTCTCCTTTATGTAAACATGATCCAGGGTGTGGATGGAATATTCTTCATAGTGTGAATCCCAGAAGGAATTCCATGGTAATGCACTAATGGTAGGAACATATCAAAATATGCTATTGTGTTTTCTATTTCAATAGATATGTGATTCCACAACTCCCATGCATTATTTCTAATTCCACATTATCACAGTTTTAAGAAAGAAACAGGATTAAATTTTCACTACTATGGTTCTCATCTGCATTAAATGAACTACGATCTTAATGGAGACATTACTGTCATTTCATCCATCTCCTTGTAAAACAAAACAAACTCTGTTTAACTGAAAAGGATATCCTATAGAACACATAGTGAACGTGAAAATATTCTGAAAAAGTATAAAACACAATCCAAGTTAGTGTAATGGAATCATAATGTTACAGTATCTTGGTCAATGTTCCCAAGTAATAATGATCAGAATTAATCCATCCGTGTCACCAAATCGTACACAATGCCAAAACATAACTTTTCTACATCTATTTATAAATATCCAGATGTTTGATGTTATTCAGGACATTATTGTTTTAACAAAATAATATAGATATGTTGGCAATATTGGCAATCTTAGCCAAAGCTGAGCCTGTATTCTATCCCTTAATGTGGTTCAGATGTTTTCGAGTGTTAGCATGTTCCCTGAATTACACTCACATAGTTAATGAAACAATTAGGATTCCAGAAATACAGCAAGTCAAACTAGCATCATCCTTTCCTTGCCCCTTTTTACAAATCAAGAGTGAAGTACAACCACTTGTTCTAACATGTATACCGATGTGCAAAGGGCAGATTCTGGTACTAGTGAGTTTATGTCCTAACATGCAGCACTTGGTTTAATGCCCCAGCCTGAGTAGATTTCTTGATTTGAATCACTAGAGATAGTATGAAAAGTCTCTTTGTTGAGGTTTAGTTTTTCTTGGCTTTCAGTAGCTCAGCGTGAGAGGTATAAAATTTGGCACTCTATATCTTAGCTGTCATTTGGAAATTTCAGATTTGGATTCTCTTCTCAACATTTAGACTTCTTAATTCAAACCATATATATTCCCTGAGCACTGATGCCTTATTCTCCTGAAGGAATAATTAATATCCAAATCTCATCTGGTTCACTCTATCACCTGTACATTCTTGCAGCTACTAATAGTGTTTTCAATAACAGCCTTATGGATATCCTCAAAGTGCCAGTGAATCCTACTAACAATCTACTGTACCACTAAAAAACTTATAGGTGTCTTTTATTTATTTATTTATTTATTTTGCAGTTTTTGGCCCGGGCCAGGTTTAAACCTGCCACCCCCAGTATGTGGGGCCGGCACCCTACTTCTTGAGCCACAGGTGCCGCCCATAGGTGTCTTTTATTTAAAATGAATCAAAATCAATCACTAAAGTATTTTTATCTCTTTCTGGACACTAAGTTTTTACAACAAGATGCATTGTTTCTTTATAAGGAAATCATTAGCATTCATAAGAACATAGTCCTTTATTCATTGTACACCAAAGTACATATCCCCAACAAATTTGCTAGTAACTTCCATATAAAAAATCGTATTAAAACAACAATAAGAAATAAGAGACAAAAATATCCTCATAATTTTAGTGAAGAATATGTCTCTACTACTAAATTTTCCTTCTACAAAGACATCTCTTATACTATCACAATTTCACAATGGTGTACAAGTATTCCCCCTCTGACATTTTATTTTATCTTATTATAAATAATACATAACATTCCCCCATACAAATTCACAAATCATAATTATACAACTTGAAACATTTTCCTGAAATGAACATCTCTAAGAATCCAGTACATAGAATCAAGAGAGAGAACGTCACAGTGCTCTGCAAGTCTGTGCTGTGCCTTCACCTTTACTTCTCACATCAAACATTAGTGTTAAAACTAATGCACATTTGCATTTGACAAGATACGCCCTTTATAACTGGCTTCTTTTGCTCAACATCATTTTGATGATATTTATGCATGATTATGACCATGGTTTTCTCATTCTCATTGATGTTCCAATAAAAGAACATACCATGACATTTATCTATTCCATTGCTAATGGAAATTTGAGTGGTTTTCAATTTGTGAATATTATAAAAGTGCTGTTATGAATCTTTGAGCACTGTGTAAACACGGATACATGTATAAATATGGGAATGTATTAAATACATATATGTGACCGTGGTAAGGATTAGGGTAGGCACATATTCAGCTTTAGTCGATATGCTAAATGGCTTTTCAAGCAATTTTACCAGTTTCCTTCAACAACTTAGACAACAACAAAGCAGAACATCTGAAAAGATACAGAAGAATTCAGCAACATCGAACTAAAAATAATTACAGAAAGGTTAACAGGAAAATTTAGTTTGTTGGAAACTAAGCAATGGTTCAAACAGAGTCTCAAATAATTTTTTTAAGTAGGAATAGCTCAATTAAAATGTAAATGCAACATATCTAAAGCAATGTGAGAAGGACGTTTTCAGCACTAAATCAATAATCTAAGCTCCCAACTCAGAAACCTAGAAAGGAAAGAGCAAAATAGAACGAAAGCAAGCAAAAGAAAGGGAACAAAATACACAAAAGGAAATCAATGAAATTTAAAAACAAAAACGCTAAAGAAAATTAGTCTCAATGAATCTCCAACAATAAAAAAAAAGAAAATTGGTGAAATAATCTAGTTTTTTTAAAAAAAAGATAAACTAAATTGACAAAACTTCAGTGTGATTGACAAAAAAATAAAATAAAAAAGATACAAGTTACCAACATCGGAATCAAATAGGAGATTCCACTTCAGATTCTCCATATAAATTCGACAACTTAGACAAAATAGACCAATTAATCAAAGCACAAATGACTATAACTAATTTTTTTGCAGTTTTTTGGTTGGGCCTGGGTATAAACCTACCACCTCTGTCTGGCATATGGGGCCAGAGCCCTACTCCTTTGAGCCACAGATGCCGCCCAATGACTATAACTGATTTAATGTTGAATTAGAAATTTTATTAGCCCTAAAAATAGTAAGAACATTGAATCTGGAAGATGGTTAAAACTTAATATTTTCTAGTTTAATCTTTTCTTCTAGGTTATCCAATTTGTTGATAGTGAAAATGTTCTGAACCTTGACTATATCAACACTAATATCTAAGTTGAGATGCTGTACTGTATTTCTGCAAAAGATTACCATTGAGGAAAACCACATAAAAGGTACACGGATCTCTCTATATTGTTTCTTACAACAGCAAGTAGATTGGCAATTATCTCAAAATAAAGTTTAATTTCAAAAATTGTTCACTGTCAGTCTTATTGCTTCTCTGTAAGAATGATGTGTTTTTGTTTAGTTTTACATTAATTCTTTTAACATTTTCTTTTCATCTTTGGTTACAAGTAGTTTTACCACAATGTTCCTAGATCTGTTTTGCATTGCCTGCATTCTTTGGGGAGTTTAGGCTATTTTGAATTTAGGAATGGGTATTTTTCTTCAGTTTCCTTATATTTTACAACATTGTTCCTGACTCATTTTTGTCTTCCTTTTCAGAATTCCAAAACACATATTTAGATCATTTCAATTACTCCATACGTATCCTCTGTTTTCTAATTTTTTCCCCTTCCTTTCTCTCTCTGGTTCAAATACCTGCTTTAGTCTGTATATTTCCTGTGGACCTATCTTCAACTCATTAAGAGTTATGTTTCTGTTTCTAAAATGCCATTAACCACCTTCAGTTTTGTAATGTTATCGTATCATTTTGTTCTAATATATCCATTTGGTTACTTTTTATAGACTCCATATATAGTAAAATTATCCATATTTGTACCTGCTTCACCATATGTCCTCCTATATTTTTGATCATATTAATTACAAGTTAATTACCATAATCAATATCTGAATCACCTGTTTCTATTCATATTACACACTTTCCTCCAAAATTGTGAAGGAAATGGTTTATTTCCTTTGGTAATTTTTTTTAATGCTAGGCATTATGTAGAAAAAGATTATAGACACCCTGGATGATTTTTCTTCATAGAAAGTTCACTCTTTCCTTCGCCAGAAACATACAGTGAGTCTGATCATCTTAATTTAATCAGAAGTTATGCTGAATTGAGGCTGGGATGCTTATTTAGCAAATTTTTATATACTCCAGATTACTCTGCTTACAGAATCCTAGCTGAGAATCTGAGTATGAACACTAGTCGCTCTCCCCTCAAAATCTTAATACCCTGAAACTTTTATTTTGAAACTTTTCTTGTTGCAATTTGACTTTGAACTCTGATGTTTCCAAAGTAGGGAAATGTCATGAGGAAAGAGTCTGTCAGAGGTTCAAGCTCAGATTTCTTTCCCTTTTCACCAGAATTCCAGCCCTCAAGGATCAAAATCTGTCTCTGCCTCCCTGCCAGGTTCTTTCATACCAAGATTCTCAGGATATTTCTAAGAAGAATCAGGGAGTCTCAACACAGAAAATTTCTCTCGAGTTCCAAACTCTCTCCCAAGCAAAAACAACCCAGAAAAGATTTCAAGGGAGTGATCATTTAGTTTCTATTTCAATACGTACCAGTAAGGGCATTGTCTACTAGAACATGCATTGGTTTATATTATAGAATGCTATATGAATAAAAAAGATGTTCACTTTGGTATGGTCCTTTGGAACACTTTCAAACTTTATCCCAATGTGGAAAATAATCTATGATGTCCCCCTGGACACTTTACAAATCTGATTTGGTCTTAGTCCTACACTGAATAAAACTACACTGGCTTATTGTTAGTTTTAGGGTACAGTATCACAGTTATTATCTTTAAGATATCAGGTTGTTTTAACCCTTTGGTTTACTTTTCAGTTTTTCTCTCCTCTCCCTGCATTTGCTGTCTTCACTGGCCTAATTTCATTCTCTGATGGGAGCAGCCTTCTTTCTCACCTTAAGGACTTTCCCTATTCCATCTATTCTAATGTCACAGCACACCTGACATACACCTATGGTAGAACAAACTCACACTAACCTTCAGTTTATCTCTCTAGCCTTCTGAGGATGTGTGTTATTCCTTTATCACAACTTAATTCATAGCACAATGTATTTTCCTTATAGCTTTTGTCCACATTATCATTTGACATTGAGTTGAACCACTATTTGACTAATTCTGTCTGCCTCACTATAAGCTATACACTATTATTAGCTCTAATGTAAGCGGGCCTCATCCAATAAATTGAAGGCCTGAATAATACAAAAAAGCTCACTTGCCCATTTGTAAATTCCTCCTGCCTGAATGACTTGGGATTGGAGATTAGGCTTTTTTGCCTTCAGACTCATGCTGAAAAATCAGCTCTCTTTGGGTCTCAAGCCTGCCTGCTTTCCAACTAAAGGTAGAACACTGACCTCTGAGTTCTTATCTTTCCAACTATTAGGTCTTGGAACTTCTCAGACTCCATTATAACATGAGATAGTACTTATAATAAATTCACCAATTTTCTATGTTTATAACTACATATGTCTCCTATAGTTTAGGTTTCTCTGATTACTACAACCCTATTCTTTCTTAAAAATAATTAGCTCTAGTCTCTTCACCTATTTCTGACAAAATTCTAAACCCTTTACTTCATAAATTAGTGTTTTAAATCACAGTCATGTAAACTCCAAATATCTGTATCAATAACTTTTTAAAGATGTTTACATGTGTCTACTTAAGACATCCTTGTTTGTTTCTTTCCAAAACCTCAAGCTCTTGACAAGATTATTCTGAACATCCAATAAAGAACTAAGAAGTAGAAAAATGTTGAACAGAGGGAAGGAGTTTTTCAGTCTAGAAATGTTCTCTTTACTCTCTGTCCACTCCTTTCCTGCCTTTTCCCTGGGAGGGAGTGACATCAAGCTAGGCTTGTCAGGGATTCTGAGGCATCACAGGAAGTACCAAAGCATTGAAGGTAGTAGGTCTGAGGAACACTAGGGTAGGAAATCCTGTGTGGTAACTGGGGAAGACAGATAACCAAGAACCAAAGTTGCCTTCACCCATATGGGGCATTGAGGATGTGCACTACCCAGAGGTGCAATGGGATCTTTGGGAAAAATGAGATTACCTTTCATGGCCCCAAAGCAGGTTGGGAACTAAGAGTTAAAAACTCAAGCTAATTTATGACAAAGAAGTAATTTGCACTAGGTTGCATACCTGAATTAGTGAAAGTGAAGTCATATTGCAATGCAATCTATTCTGCACAGAAAGATGATCTGAGGACTCCACTTGCTTTCTTTCACAAATTTTGGATTTAGTTTTCATAAACATGCTTTTAAATGAATAGAAACATGTCATGAATATCAAGCACCATTAACTATTTAAACCACATTGTGCTGGTCAGGACACAAAAAGTAGGTAATGACACAAAATGCTTATAATTAGGCCTCACAGTTGACAATCCTTGGAGAAAATGGTTAAAATTCACTTCTCCTTGAATAATGTCATATTTCAACCTTTCTGCAAAACAGGAAGCATGATAGTATTTTGGTTATTCTTGATCAGATATTATTATTATCATCATAATTTGCATGTCATATTTACAGAACATTTAATGTAAGTTTGGAATTAAAACTCTAAAACAATCTCCCTACATAAACATTAATAACATTGGAATCCCAGCCTATAGAAAATAAAAACATCTGCTAGAATAGTGGTAATTATACCTCAAATTTCCGGAACTCACATATTTATATTACGGCTGGCTATGAGTGCAACCTTTTTTTCTCTTCCAGATTAGGAAAAACAACTAAACAATTAGGGTCGCCATCCAGTTTCTCTAAACTTTATCATATTTTATGGCTTGTGTTTTTTTCTTCTTTATTAAATCATAACTGTGTACATTAATGCATTTATGGGGTACAATGTGCTGATTTGATATACAATGTGGAATGCTTACATCTAACTGATTAACATAACTGATGTCATTAATCTGGTCCTTTGTGATAGCTGTAGCTAAGCATCACATCTGCTTACTTCTCTGCTCTCTCATGTCCAAGAAAGTCTTGAGGACTTGAATACTTTCTTTCTTTGACCAAATTAAGCAGGGCTATTAACTGCAGAGAATATTAGTTGCTGCTCCTAAAAAGAAAAAAAAAAAAAAAAAAAAAAAAAGACAGAGGCAAACAAAGAGAAAACACAAATAAAGCAAGACAAAATAAACCAAACTCCTAAAAGAGAAGAACAAAGTTGTGTTCCTCAGGCATCCTATGGCACTTTGGCTGTGTTTCAATTTAAGACTTTTTTTCTCCATCTTCTATTGATTTGCATTCAAGTGAACAGCCATGTCTGTCACTCAAAAAGTCATTTAATATTGCAATTGCCGGTAGTGAAAATATCATGAATGTTACATGGAATTATACAATCATGTACTCATACAGCAAATGTTTAAGGGTGCCTGCCTTGTGCTGAGTACTGATAATACAACACCAAAAGAATCATATACAAAATCACTTCCCCTGTACAACTCATATTCTAATAGGTATATGGGTAGTAGCAATGGGGTTAGATAAATGAATAATGAAAATATGTAGTATTTCCCCTAAGTGCATTGAAAGAAAATGTATGAGGAAAGAGTGTAGAGCATGAAGGAATTTGTTTTCTAGTTTATTTGAGCTTTTATAATAGAATGCCATAGATCAGATGGGCTATTACAACAGAAATTGACTTCTGACAGTTCTGGAGGCTGGGAGTCCAATATTAAGGCACTTAGAGATTTTGTGTCTGCTGAGGGCCCACTGTCTTCCTAGTTCACAGACAGCCCTCTCTGGCCTCCCTCTCAAGTCAGAGGGAGGTGGAGGCATTTACAGCAATGTAGTGTATGGAAGTACAGGAGGTTGACTGTAGTACAGCAACTGTGAGGAAGCAATGAGAAGCACCTTGCAGTCAGGATGCATTCTGAAGGAAGGGCCATGGTTTGCTAGTGAATCTGGCATAAAACGAGAAAGAAACAGAATTGAGGATCATTTGTTTTAAAGACAAGGAAAAGTAAGATTACAAAACTAAATTTCAGGAGACCCAAATTAGAAATAAAATTTGAGGATTACTGAGTAATAGAGGTATTTAATAGAGGTATTAAATAGAGGTATTTAATAGAGGGGGAAAGGTGAATTAATTTAATGAGTGAGTGACCATGGACCAGAAAAAAAAAAAAAAAAAAAAAGAAAAGAAAAGAAAAGAAGATTAAGAGAAGAAAAAGGCTAAAATCTAAAGCTTATTGCAGTAATATTTTCCCTTGCTATTTTCAGTAACATTTACTAAACTCAACCAAGTGGCAAGCACTATTAAAACACTAGAGATATTATAATAATAACTTAGCACCTGTAGCCTGGGCGGCGCCTGTGACTCAAAGGAGTAGGGCGCCGGCCCCATATGCCAGAGGTGGCAGGTTCAAACACAGCCCTGGACAAAACCTTCAAAATAATAATAACAATAATAATAACTTAGCTAGAATCCTTCCCTCAGAACATTTTCAGTCTGGTTTTAGAAGGGGAATAAATAACAATAATAAAAAATCACCCTAGATACTTATAAGGTTTGCTTAAAAGGTGAAAATAAATTTACTAACAAAGTATATTATTATAAAAGTGCTTGCTGTATGCCAGGGTAAAAGGGCGATCTCAGAAATATAAATAAAATAATACTGTGTGATTATGCTAATAACAATGATAATAACAGCAATGATGATAGCAGTTAATCTTACTTGGTGCGAAAGAGAGAGCAGTGACTCCAGTGAGTGCAAGTGGAGAAATCATGAGCTTGGGTATGTTGACTTTGAAGCATTAATGGAACATATGTGAAGGATGCAAAGAAGTGAATACAAAGCCAGAATTCAAATATCAATGCTCAGCTTACATATATGCTGTCCCCCCACAGAGCAGATTTAAAATGACACAAAAATGGATCAATAAAAGAAATATGGAGAAGTTACACAGTTAAGAATTCAGAAAGAAATAGTTAGAAAAGTAGGGGGAATAACAGTCTTGACACTTGCAATAAAATGTTTATTGTAGCTCAAGTCACAATAGCCAAGATGTGGAAGCCAAGATGTGAAATTGCCAAAACAATTTCAATAGAGTGGAGGCAGAAACTGTAATCAAGCCCATCAACTCATGAATGGATTAATAAACTGTGGACTATGGATACCATGGAATACTATTCAGTCATAAAAAGATGGAGACTTTATGTCTTTTGTATTACCCTGGATAGAGTTGAAGCACATTCTTCTTAGTAAAGTATCACAAGAATGGAGTATTCAATGTACTCAAGATTAACTTGAAGCCAATAGAAAAACAACTACACACCCACACAAGAGAAAACACAAGTATATTCAAATAAGAGGAGAGGGAGGACGGAGAAGGGCGAGGGCAGGAGGGAGGCGGATTGGTGAGCTCTCACCTAATGTGCACAATGTAAGGGTATACAGCACATCTCCTGGGTGAAGGTCTCAAACTACAGCTTGAACTTTACCTTAGAAATGCAAACAATGTAACTGAATCATTTGTACCTTCATTATGATCTGAAAGTAAAAAAAGAAAAGAAATGAAAAGTAGGAAGAAAATGAGAGGGTTTTAATGACAACCAAGTAATGGAAAAGAAGCAGCAGAGAACCAGCTCATATGCCCAGGGAGATAAGGACTGAGTTTTAAGAATTGAATTTGGCAATCAGGACATTATTGATAATAACTGCCAAAACAATTTCAATAGAGTAGAGGCAGAAACTATAATGCAATGAGCTGAAGAGCAAATCAAGAGCAAATCTGAGCGAGGGAGGAAGGAGGGTGACGCAGCAGCACAGTCACGTAACAGGAGGCATCTGTTGTGACTGCTTTTTCAGTTTGAGAACATATGTAAGGCAAAGGAAAGAAGTCATTAGAAACTTAAAACAGAAAACACAGAAGAGCAGCTAGATGTGATGAGTAACTACTGAAGGTGAGAAGGTGAGAGAATGCGCACCAGAAGTACATCGCAACCTCTGGAAAAAGAGGATTCACTTAGAAATCTTGAAAATTGTCAGGCTTCAAAAATCAAAAAGGCACGTTCTTAACATGACCTTAAATGAATCTAAGTTGGTTGCAGACATTTTCTGAGAATAAGGAAGATAGAAGCTGGGTAAGGAATTAGAGTGGCTGGTAATTCTTTATGTTGGCATTAAGCAAAGGAGTAATCCATGTCCAAGGGTGGGGGTTTTAAATAGTACTGAGACAAATTTAGAGGATGGAGATGACACGTTGATGTTTGTTTGTTTTTGTTTTGTTCCTTGGTTTTTACCCAGGAGTTTACTTAAGAGGAAAGACAAGATGTAAAACTGAAAGATAAAGGCGGAAACCGTAGTATGACATAATTGGACCCTTGAACTGAGTCAAGATGAAATTGGTGGGTTACCCAGCGCATGTCATCTGGAGTGAATATATTTCTGGACTCTGTATTTTGGACTTAATAAATTAATCTTTGCTTAAACAATTTGAGTCCGGTCCCTGTTCCTATAACAGAACACTTTCCTGTTCCTGAAAGTGTCTCTAAGCTAAGTGGGAAAATGTGAAAGGACAGAGGGGATGACAAGGATAAAAAAGGATGAGTCATGTCTACAGAAATTTAGAGCAGGTTAGGTGACAATAATGCTGTGACAATGTTGAAGTAAAAAGAGATTGTATAAAAGAAACCATATTAGATTTCAAATATGAAGTAATTCTAAGGAATAATGCCCGGTTCTGGAGTGGGACATTGGCATGGAGAAGTTCAAGGAATGGTGGAATGAGAGTACCGGTTGCTTTCACATAGGATAGGCTCATCCAGAACATGACAATCTTAAAGATTCACTTACTAAGTCTCAAATAGGAATTTAAATCTTGTAGCTATGTTACTTAATTTAACTGAGATTTAATTTCCTGTCACTTAAAATAAGTATTAATATAATGATCACTTTTATAATTTCTATAGGGATTAACTGAATCTATCTAAACACAATATATCATGGGTACATTTCAGGTTATGATTAAATGTTTAAAAATACTGGCTCATAGAAGACACAGGCAGGTAGCTGTTTATTAGCTATGGAAGAATACATTAAAATACTGTTTTGGAAGCTGGTAATAATAGCAATTTTAAGAGTGTCAAAATTGTACTAAGAGTAATTATGATTTCCACATTCAGAGACTAGGTTTTTAGTCATGCCCTTCAGACTGGTATAACATATTAATTTATTAATTTATTGGTTTTATTCATGCACTTATTTCTTCATTAAGAAATGTTAATTGAGAGTGTACAAAATTCCTGGCACTATCCTGAAACTTCTTAGAGATGTCTATAAAAAAGTTAAGTCACATAAGCCACAGAGGGGAGTTGGAGACAATAAAAAAAAAAAAAAAAACAGAAAGATAAAAACATAGCCTTAGAGAAAACTGACATTTAAAACTTAGCAAATGATGAAGTTCTTCAGATTTGGGCAAAGAATTAATTGCTAATAGAATAAAATATATTCATCCATTCAATCAGCAATCATATTTTAACGTTTCAGCAGCAAAGAATTGCACAAAGCACTTCAAGTACAAAAGTAAATAGTGTAAAGGAAGATGGCAGGCAACTAATGCGTCTTTGTGTCATCCAGGATCCAAAGTCCTAAGCTTTACCTCTATTGGCTCATGTTCCCCAGCAGAAAGTCCTAAGGTGTGTATGAAATAAAGTACTTACGGCCTTACCATAGGATGATTTCATATCAGGATCAAAGTCTGACTTCTCCTTAAGAAACGTGTTTGTCAAATATTCAGGTAACAAATTAGTTCAAAATTGCAAAGGCCTGTTTGTTACTTATCTCTAAAAATTTCCTATTGACTGAACTCGTCTACTTAATTTAGAAACAATCACAAAAAATTGTTGGAACCACTTCTTCCATGGACATGCTTTTTTTCCCCCTGTCTTCCTCTAGTTGGTTAATTTTTGCTACTGAATATCATGACCTAAAGACAAGAAAATTAAAGAATTAGAAAATGTGTGATTTTTTTTTTGAAAAAGTTCATAACTGTAGGACTTTGTTTTGTTATAATTAATTCAAAAATTGCCCTTGTTTTTTTCTTTAATATCAGCAGGCAGAATTATTTTGGCATCCCTTGAAAACTTATGGAACCTGACATAAAATTTAAAAAAAATAAAATGTCTTTTATAGAACAAAATAAATATTAAACTTAGTTTCTTGAAAATTTAAAAAGCACTCTTTCTGGAGAAGTATTGACAAATTGCTGAGCTTTCTATTTGTGGCTCTGTCTCTAAAATATTTAAAGTAACCTTTCTTCATGAACCAATTCATTAAAACTATAATATTACCTCCTATACATTTTTTAAGATTGACTCTTTCTTCTTCAAATGTAATCTAGAAGTCATAATTATCATCTTTTAGGGTCCTCAAACATCCTTGTGAGGTCTTATACCTAGAGTTTTTCTAATCTACAATCTATTTGTCCCACTGCCACTAAAAGCATTTTGTGAAAACTTAAGTTTTATGAAGGTTCTTTCTAAAAACACCTGCATGGTGCCCATTTGCAACAGGGGAGAAAAAAAAACAAATTTGTATTATCACTTGCATTAATCGATTAGCCAGCTTATTTATTTATTTCATAGCTGATCCTAGGCACAAGTCTGGAAAGATGGGAAGGCAGGAGAGGGAGATTAGCTATGAGGATGTGAAATATATACATCCAAGTAAAGCCTTAGAGTACTAGGGGCATTGTAAGACATTTCTTCTTACCTCAGAACAGTCATAGTAGGGATAGAAAAAAAAGGTGATAGACTCAGAGAAGTGACATATATATGGGAAACAATAAAATACTGATAAGCCAACAGTTGTGAATGAGAGAGGAATGAAGTGACCCAAAGGCCAGCTCACATCATCAAGGCTGAAAACAGAATAGTAAGAGTGAAAGCTTCCAGGGAAAGCAAGGCCATTGCCCTGAGACAACAAATTGAATGACCATGAGAACTTGTGGGTCATCTTAAGACCTTGCCAAAATTAGACAGGCATTGGCAGGTGGGGCAAGCTAGGGAATGGGAAGCTGGTATGAGCTTGGGTTTTGTTTTGTCTTTAACTATTATGTGTATCTCCTTAACTACACTCTTCCAACCTGCTGAGGCTACAGCTATTTAGAGTTTGCAGTGGGGAGTGGATATAAATATCCGTTACTGTGCTTCTGTATCTAAGAAAGAGCCAATGCCAGTGACAGAAAATTAGACTTCATATTGGTAGGGATGATACTTTACCTGTGATCACAATGGATGTCCAGTAAATGGATCTTAATTATTTAGCAATAAATCAATGTGGTAACACTAGAAATCCTAATAAAAAGTTCCAATGTAAAAAAGAAAAATATTGAATGTTAGCTTTATCAAAATGAGTCTTCAATGTAATGTCATTTTATTTTAAACTTGGTAATTTCACCTCAATTTTTTCAACTTTCCTATGTGTCTCCTATGATGGATGAGTAACTAAATTTAAATGTCTTCTATGTACATATGCAATTCTCCATTTGACTGCAGTCAATATGAAAGTTTAATCAATACACTATAATTTGTTTGAAAACAGTGTCTTCTCCAGAGTCCCAATCTCACCTCTCTTTTAGCCTGCTCGCTCATGTTCTCCAGCCAAACGAACTTTGTCCTATGTGCAGACAGTGTTTGGAAACCAGAGGTATAGATGCAATATTTAATTCTGAAAAAAACCCTTTTTTGTTTATGTATTTGTTGACCATTTGTCTATCTTCATTTAAAAATTTCCATTCATGTCTTTTGCTCACTTTTTAAATAGGGTTGTTTGTTTTTTACTTGCTGATTTGTTTGATTTCTTTTTGGATTCTGAATACTTCTTTTTTTCCTCTTCTTATTAATATAAGGGTAGAAACAATTAGGTTACAATATATGCATTTGTTAAGTGAGGTTCCTGTTGTAGTTGTGCCCCTTACCCACAAGGTTTGACATATACCCCTACATTTTGCCCATTAGATGAGAGTACGCCAATCTCTCTCCCTCCTCCTAATTTCTCCCTCTCTACACCCCCATCCCATCACCTTGATTTAAATTCAATTTTTTCTCTTATGTGGACATCTATTATTTTATCCACTAGCTTCATATTAATATTGAATACATTGAATACTTGTTTTTCCTTTCTTGTGCTACTTTACTAAAGAGAATGTTCTCCAACTCTATCCAGGTTAATACAAAAGATGTAAAGTGTCCATCTTTCTATGGCTGAATAGTATTCCAGGGTACACATATACCACAGTTTATGCCTTTTATTGGATGTGTAGTATGTGACTATTTTCTCCCACTCTGTCAATTGTCTGTTAGCTCTGTTGATGAACTTCATTGTTGTGCAGAAGCTTTTTAATTTAATTAAAGCTTATTTATTTTTGTTGTTACTATATTTTCCTTTGTGGACTTGGTCATAAATTCTTTGTCTAGGCTCATGTCTTGAAGAGTTTTTCTTATGTTTTATTCTAGAATTTTATGGGTTTTTGCCTTACATTTATATTTTCTACTCACTTTGAATTAATTTTTTTGTGTGATAAGTGATAGGGATGGCGTTTCATTCTTCTGCTTGTGGTTATTCAGCTTCCCCAGCACCACTTATTAGACAGGTCATCCTTTCCCAGTGTATGTTGTTATCTACATTGTTAAAGGTCACTTAGTTTTAGGAGATAATTTTTATTTCTGGGTTCTCCCCTCTTTTTTATTGGTCCATGTGTCTAATTTTGTACCAGTATCATGTTGATTTAGTTATTATAATCTTCTAGCATAATGTGAAGTCAGATAATATAACATCTGTGGGTTTTATTTTTCTTAAGATAGCTTTGGCTAGCCAATCACTTTTTTGGTTCCAAATGAAGTGCAATGTTTTTTGTTCTTTTTTTTTTTTTTTTTTTTTTTTTGTAGATCTGTGAAATATGATGTTGGTATTTTGAAGGAAATTACTTTGAATCTATAAATACTTTAGACAGGATAGACACATAAATAATATTGAATCTACCAATCAATGAGCATGGTATGTTTTTTCATTTGTTTGTGTCATCTGTGTTTTATTTCATCAGCTTTTTTGGGAAATTTTTCACCTCCTTTATTAAACATATCCTTAATGCTTTGTTGTTGTTGTTGTTGTTGTTGTTGTTGTTTTGTTTTGTTTTCTTAGACAGTCTCATTCTGTCACCTTGGGTAGACTGCTGTGGTGTCAGAGCTCACAGCAACCTCAAATTCCCTGGTTAGAGCAATCCCCTTGCTTCAGCTTCCTGAGTGGCTGGAACTATAGGCCCACATTACAAAACAGGCTAATTTTTCTGTTTTTAGTAGAGCCAGGGGTCTCACTTTTACTCGGTTTGGTCTGCAAATCCTGAACTCAAGCAATCTACCAACTCTGGCCTCCCAGATTGCTAGGTTTACAGGCATGAGCCAACATGCCCACTATATTCTGAGGTATTTTATTTTCTACGAAGCTATTCTAAAAGGTATTATCCTTGATTTGACTCTCAGCTTGACTATTATTAGTTTGTACAAATACTATTAATTTATGTATATTGATATTATAATCGGAGACTTTGCTGAATTTATTTATGAATTCCAGGAGTTTCTTGGTGAAGTTCTTAGGGGTTTCTAGATACAAGATCGTATCATCAGCGAACATGGAGTTTTTGACCTCCATCTTTCTGATACCCTTTGTTTCTTTCTCTTGCTTGATGCTATGGCAAGGATTTGGAATATAAGTTGATTAAATTCCATTGTTATGGAAGGATGTTAGATAACAGTGATGGTAAAGAACATTTTTGTCTTATTCCAGTACTTGGAATGTTTTCATTTTTTCCCAGCCTGTATGACGTTGGCTGTTTATTTGTCATAAAGGGCTTTCTTTTATTTTTTTTTTTATTAAGTCAAATACACATAGATCATGAATACATTTATGCATATGTGGGGTACAACATGTTGATTTTTTTTAATACAATCTGACGTGGTTACATTAAACCAATCATAAATGGCTTTCATAACATTGAGAAATGTTCCTTTCATGCCTCTTTTGCTGAGATTTTTATCATGAAAAAGTGATGGATTTTATTGAATGCTTTTTATCCATGCATTGAGATGATCATATGGTCTTTGTTTTTGCTTCTCTTTATGTGCTGAATAACATTTATTGATTTGCATATGTCAAATCATCCTTGCATCTCTGGGATGCAATCTACTTGATCATAGTGAATTATCTTCTTGATGTACAGTTGAATTTCGTCTGCTCATATTTTGTTAAGAATTTTTGTATCTATGTTTATAAGAGGTTTTGGACTATCATTATTGTTGTATGTTATTTCTGTACTTTGACAACAAGATGATACTGGTTTTACAGATTGAATTGGAGAGTTATGCTATGGAACTGTTTACCATAAGTGCCAGTTCTTTGTATTAATATTTCTGGTAAAATTCAGCTGTGGATGTGTCTGGTCTCTAGTTTTCATTGTTGGGAAATATTTTATTATCGTTTCACTCTCCCTACTAGTTTTTGAGGCTTGGGAAGTTGTTTGTTTCTAGGAATTTATCCATTTCCTCTATGTTTTCTAGATTGTGTGTGTAGACATTTTCCTAAGTAATCATGCTGATATTTTGTATTTCTGTGATATTACTTATAATGTCTCCTTTAAAATTTCTTATTTGCTTACTTGAATCCATTCTTTACTATTTCTGGTTAATCTGGCTAGCAGTCTATCAATTTTGTTTATCTTTTCAAAGAACCCACATTTTATCAGAGAACTGTGGATTAAATTTATAATGAACTGGGCACAGAGACTCAAGCCTGTAACCCCAGAACTCTAAGATACAGAGGCTGGAGGATAACTTGAGCTCAGGAGATCAAGACCAGCCTGAGCAAAAGCAAGACCCCGTTTCTACTAAAAATAAAAAAGTTAGCCAGGCATTACAGCGCGTGCCGAGAGTCCCAGCAACTTGGGAGGATGAAGCAGGAGAACTGCTTAAACCCCCTTTGGGCTGCTATGATCTAGGCTGAGGCCCTGGCACCATAGCTTGGGGCAAGAGACTGAGACTATCTCAAAAATAAATAAATAAATAAATAAATAAATAAATAAATAATTTTACAATGAGATACCGCCTTATCCCTCTGAGAATGGCCCTCAAAAAGCAAAGATAATGGCATGTATGCAAAAAGGAAGGAACTTTTATACACTGTTGGTAGGACTGCAAATCAGTACAACCTCTATGGAAAAGAGTATGAGGATTCTTTAAGAAAATAAATCTAGACTTACCACTACTGGATATCTTCCCAAAGGGAAAAAAAGTAATTTTATCAAAAGATATCCATGTTTTAATGTGCATTGCAGCACAATCCACAATTGCAAACATATGGAATCAACCTAAGTGTCTATCAATTCATGAGCAGATTTAAAAAAATGTAGCATATTTATACTGTGGAGTGCTATTCATGTATAAAAAGGAATGAAGTAATGTCTTTTGTGGTAAGTTGGATGGAACTGGAAAATATTTTCCTAAGTGAAGTATCTCAATAATAAGAAGACAAACACCACATGTATTTTCTAATAATTGGAAATTCAAGGATGCCATCCCTGGACATGAAGTGATGTAAAGGAAGGATATTAGAAACCAAGAGAGTGGGAAGGTATAAAGGGGTTAGGGATAACGACTTTCTTATTAGATACAATGAACACCAATTCTGACGATGAACATGCTAAAAGCTTTGACTTAAACAGTTCATCATGTAACAAAAACATCCTTGCCCCTTAATGCTTTGAAATTTTAAAAAATGGGGAAAAGTGTTTTAAGTCCAGAGCAAGTATTTTTTTATACATCCAAAGCAGTAGTTTTTGAGCATTGTATGCATATAAATTTTTATGCAGTATACTTCAAGAGAATAAAATTAATATATACAAACAAACTTACATGTACTCTACACTGGAGTAAATTACGAGCTAAATGGGAGAGCAAAAATGCATATAAAATGTAAAAAATAAGAAAGGCAAGAAAGGAAATATTAAATTGTAATATGATGTAAATTTGTGTCAGAAAGTGTTACAATTTTGAGGAAAAAGAAAAATCATCATGTCCTAGATGAATTTAAAATAGTTAAATAAAGACTGCCCTACAGTAAGTTTTTGAAGACCAAGATCATAGCTACAACTGAAGTGCCTCAAGATTTAATTTTCTGAATAAAACATATTTCGACATCAATTTTGTATTAAAATTGGTTGTAAATAGACAAATTACAAAGAAATAGCAATCCAAATTCCTACCAAGGTATGTTTATAAACAAGGAGAGAAGACAACAAAAAAACCTTGTTATGGTGCAAATATGAGGGAGATTTAAAACAATCACCAAAGAAACTATTATTAGAAGAATGCTTCTCCTCTATAGTAAAAGCAGTAATAAGAAAATACTATAAAATTTGATACCCAGGTTGTGTATTACTGTAGAATGAAAGTGAATGTTAATACAATTTTTATACTGTAAAAACTGACTGTAGTTCTCAAAAAAAATTTTGGATGATGTCTACAAAATTATGCCAATTCAATAAAGGAATAAAAATAGGAGGCAAATAGCAGTGGCAAGTGGCATTTCTAGGTAACAGTACTATAGATAATGCATAAAAACATTATTGCTGAAGCAATCAAAAAATTATTTAGATTTATATATAACCTATAAGAGTTAAATAGATTAGAAAGTGAATAAAACAATTAAGACTTGCAAGGACAAATTTTCAAGGATTAGCTAATCCCTATTTTATAAAAATACTTCCATAGAATTGAAAGAGAAGAAATCCTCCCTAAACCTTTCCAAGGTTAGCATTTCTTTGATATCAATATTTCACAAGAATGATAAAAAAATCCTGAAATGCTAATTAATAGAAAACAAAATTTAGTAATATTAATAAAACACTAGGTAACTAGAAATTCACTGCTACCCATGCATAAAAGCCTTCAATAAAATTCAAAAGACATTGATAGTTTTTAAAATTACAATACAAGGAAATTATTTTAACATGATGTATACGTATGAAAAAGTAGAAAATATCATATCATTTGTAAAGTATTAGCTTTAGAGTCAGAGAAAGTAAATATTTTCAACATAACCATTATACTTGAAGTTCTAGCCAGTGATATATGAAGAGTAAAAAAAGTAAGCAATAATGCAATTGAATAGGAAGAAGCAGTCTTGCTCTTTTTCTTAGTAGATTATTAACATTGAAAATCCGTGAGCTTCTATATGCAAAATATGACAACTAATAACTAATATTATAGTTGAACAAGGTTGTTGGTTACGAGATCAATATATTCAAACAAATTGAATAAAAACTTATTGGAGAATGGGATCTAAAGTAGGCTCTTTGCACCATAAGAAAATATATGTAAATCAACTGATAATACATCAAACAGAAAAATGAAAATCGCTGGAAAAAATGATAGCTTTATAAAATAAAATCAATGAAAATCATTGTGTTTATGGATGGAAATAATTGGTATTATAAAGATAACAGTTTTGCTTGAATCAACAGAGAAATTTAATTGCACTTCTAATTAATAAGTTCAACTGGGGTTTGTTATTGTACTTGAGTTAATTCCAAAATTCAACTAGAACAATAAAAGGCTAAGTCTATTAAAGAACATTTAAAAGAACATGAATGCAGCACTTTCTACCAGATTTGAAGTTTTATGATAATATGTGCTACTTAAAACAATAAGATATTGGTTTAAGACAGACAGTGAAGAAAAATATAAAATTCAAAAATGGAATCATGCATTTATCAGATATTAGTGCATAAACAGATAGCTTAAAAGTATTAAGAAAAAGGTGGGTGGATTATTAATGGCATATGGAAAATGCATATCCATAGGGTAAAAGTGTAAATTTTAACTCATGTCATGAAAGTAAATATCAAATTATTTAAAGCTATAAATTAGAAACATAAAATTTTAAAAATTTTAGATGATAATATTTAAAAAGTAAGTTTATGACATCAGGGTAGAGGGAAAGATTTCCCAAATAAAACACATAAAGCACAAACCATACAGCAAGGATTGATGTATTGAACCACATTAAAATTGCCAAGCTCTTTAGAATGATATATGCAATATAGAAAACAATCCACAGACTCCTAAGAAATATTTAAATTGTACAGAGGTCTAAAAATTAGTATACATCACGTATAAAGAAGATAAGTAAATATATGTAAAGGGTATAAATAAGCAAGATGCAGAAATGTAAACCATGAAGGACATTAGCTATATGAAGATATGCTCGGTGTTTTTAACATCAGAGAAATTTGAATTAATATGATGCTATACTAAATAAACTGGCAGAAAAAGAAAATATTTTAGCCATAGCAAGTAAAAACATATTTGTCTAGTAATATTGAAAAGGCTCACAACCCACCAAGCTCCACAAAAAAGTAGAGAAGGGAGAGAAAATTTTCTATATTTGCTAACTCTGGGAAATAGGTACATAAATTTTCTCTATGGTTGAAACTTTTATACTGATATCTCTGAAAAGCTCAATCTAAAACTCATGAGCCATCACATTGAGGAAACATAGTAATGTCTTGACTGAATGAGTTGTAGCAACAGAGAGAGGGTAGCTAACATCTTCTGACTGGAGAGCAACTCCACTAGGAATCTTATTCTGTGAACCCTAATTCCTCTTTGGAGAAGCACCAACACGCTCTTGAGGACCACTCAAAACAACCCCAGACTTAGTGAGAGCTCTTTTAAAAGTGTTAGAGAAGGGGATGTCATTAACATTTGCCAAAATAACCATTTATTGCTTGATGTTTGTTCAAAGATTTTACCAGCTGTCTACTTATCTATTATTTACACTCCTACTAGCAGTATCCTCTTGTGGTATGAAAATATCTCTATTGCTGAGGCACACAGAGTATTATAGGAATGATTATTTTGTATGTTCCCTAGAAATTGATTTTAAAAATAAGACTTGGAAAGCCCAAGATCTTTGCCAGCCTTCTCCTAACTTTTATTTGTGGCAATGCATTTACCCAAAAAAGATACATACCAGTGACAGATTTCTCACTACTACCATTAAGTGTCTAGAAATGTTATCAACATAATATGCATTACTATATATTATTTCTTATTAAGTGTCTAGAAATGTTATCAACATAATATGTATTATTGCAACTGTATTCCTTTTCACTATTTAGTCTAAAAATAAGGCTATTTTTAAGGTCACCAGTAATTATATGACAAATTTATTAGGACAGTTGTGGCTTACTTCTATTGATCCAAGATATCATTTAGTATTTATTTCTGGAAATGTTCCACATTTAAAATAAAATATTATTATTATATTTTTGTTATTCTTACATTCCCATAAATAAATCTAGGTTTTATAGTATTTCCAGTTTCCACAGGGCCTTCTCTATGAAGGAAAAATCAAATGCACTAAAAAAAGTTCTCACTAACAAATGTTTAAGTTTAAATGATAATTATTGGTAAAAGCAACTATCTTTTCTCTACCGTTGTACTATGCAAAGTGCTAACAATTTTTAAATGACTATATATAGAACATTTTCATAAAAGAACTAGTACTCTCAGAAACCAGCAGCAGAAAGAGTGAACCTGTATCTCTTGGATTTCTTGACCCTGGCTGGCCACTTGTACCAGCCAGTGACGTATCATCGTCCAAGTTTCACCCTGCAACATGCACAGGTGTTCATTCGGGTCAGTGATAAATATAGACAATTACAGGATTGGTTGCTCTGAGATCTGTGTGGAAATACAGGATGAGTTGTGTATCTGTGGCTCACAGAGAGGTGTCTGGATACTCTTGCTACAGTGTTGTGTGTGTGTGTTTTCTCCTTTCTTACATGGCACCCATTTATAGCCATTTATTTCATCGTGCAGAAACAAATTTTATTTCTGAAGAAACTTTTGACAGTAATATTTTCAGAAGAACACAAATGAACAGTTGAGAAAAACTTAGGCACTGAATTTCTGTTTTTTCTAGAAAGCTGGTGATGAGTGTGTATGTTGTAAAAATGTCAAACTTTTCCATGCTCCATGAGAGTCGTGGTGATATTTATTACCACTTAAACTCTAGAATATTCACATTTTCCTCTATTCTGGAAGTTAGTAGTCATTTGGAGCCTCTGAGAAGACCCCTCAGGATCTCTGATTCCCAGTATTTCTACCCTAATATAGTCCTTTCCATTCAAGTTTTGGTCAGTGTGAAAAATAGCAGAAATGGCAGGATGTCACATTCAGCATTAGGTTGGCAAAGACCATAATTGTCATCTTCAGCACCTTCTCTCTCTGTCTTTGTCACTCACTACTGGTTCTTTTTATGTGGAAAAAATAGCTGCTGTGTGGGAAGACAATAATATTGTCTCTGGCCAACAGAAATGAACTCAGGACAGGCTGGAAGTGAGCTTGGAAGCAAAGTCTCCAGACCAAGGTGAGTATTCAGATACCCATATTCTCTGCCAGTAGCTTCATTGCAACCTTGTGAGAGACACCTTTTACCACCCAGTTAGGCTGTTTTCAGGTTCCTACCCCTCAGAATTGGAGTTGTTTTACTTAATGTTGCTGGTAATTTGTTGTGAAGCAATAACTGAGTTGTTTTAGGTATAATTTGTTTTGCAGCAAAAAGTAATTGATACATTGTTTAAAGGGGGCTACACACAAACATGATATTTAACATATGCAGATACAGAAATTGCATGTCATACCCTTTTGTGAAGCCTGACATTTTAATTAGATCTAGTGACTGTCCTTTTATTTTTCCATTTCAAGGTTTTTGGTATTCATGATAAGCCAGGAAATGAAGTCACATTTATTAACATGTTGAATCATTAACAGGAGAACATTGAAAAAATTTAAATGTGCCAGTTTTATGTTACCATTTGAGATGACTTAAATAGAAATCAGTTAATTTTAATAATCACTTTTAAATTCATTTTATGGATTTTTTAAAAAACATACGTTGTTCGCATTCCCACCAGCAGTGCAGAAGTGTGCCCTTTTCTCCACATCCAGGCCAACATCTCTGGTTTTGGGATTTTGTGATGTGGGCTAATCTTACTGGAGTTAGATGATATCTCAAAGTAGTTTTGATTTGTATTTCATTGAAATCTGTTTCTTGGGCAGAGGCAAGATGG